>WUCR03007194.1:0-11533 GCA_009858155.3 Phymanthus crucifer
TGCTTTGAATATGTCCCCAAATACAGCTGAAAATACTCCGCTAATTAATTGAGCGCGCGCGACTTTTATATGGTTCGACCGTTCGACCACTGTGCGCTGTCTCCTCGACCAAACATACCTCCCCTCTGCTCAAGCCTCTTCAAAAATACTAAGTGTAGGGAATTAAAGTGGATTTCAGCTATTTTCAAGCTTCTAATTCTCCTTCATTTTTTCAGTGATGTTGGACCCTTGTAATAAGCCCCCAGTAGAGCGGTCTGAAAGACAAAAGGGGCGGGTTTACCTGTCAATCAAGCTCGTAATACTCCGCTGATATTGGCAACAGAGGCTCATAAACTTGACTCGCGCATTTACGTCCCATAGCCGTGGAAGAAAAGTTGGATCATTAAAGCTTCTGATCATCGAGAGACGTTAGAATGACTTGAAACGATGAAAATGAAAGATGATGAGGCTAAAAGAGCCGCTACGAGCGACGAGGACACCAGTAGAATGACCAAACAGAATGGCGAAGTTGTGCCAGTTGGTAGCATGGAGGACGATCAGACTTCATATTCACACGCGGCGGTCAACTCGAATGGCAAAAGCCGATCTAAACTACCCCGAAAACGCCACAGCACAAGCTCTCCCGAGGAAGATATCATTGATGGCTTTGCTATTTCGTCGTATTCGTCGCTGGAGGCTTTGGAGGTAAGAAGAAATGTTATTCTTTGCGGCGTTCTTTAGTGAACTGTTTTAACAGTAATAGCTCGTTCAACTACATGGAGTCTGTGTAGCGTAAACATTGCCAGATATTCATCCATTCCGTTATTTTCACTCCCTAGATCCTCGACATAACACAAAGAAAGCTTGTACATACTAGAGTCCACATTATAGTTCTCGAAATTCTATGTAATTTTGTATATCTTTGCCCTTATTGTGTACTAAAGGCGGCTAGAAGTGAGCCCTGTACAATGTTTACTTTTGTTAAATAATTTCTATCAAAGTTCGACATGAAGAGCTCTCATCACGGCACTAGTTAAAGCATAGTTCTTTCCTCTACGACGAATATTCACCAGCCTAAATGCCTTAGAAGGTTTGTTTTATTCGAGGGGATCTCTAACGCGCTCGCTTTGCTCATATTTCGAGGGAGTAGCGGGGTTGAGATGGTCGGGCATGTTGAATGGAATTATCTTCGAGATGATCACCGTATACTCCTTACATTAACTCTTGCTCGTATGTTTTCATTTTTTTGGTCGTTCTCAAGAATGACACCGCAGCTTCATTGCTAAACAACCGTGGTATCGACCACAATTGAGCTGAAAAGTTGATATAAGACAGTGTGATAGCGTTTTGTGTTCACGTCTGCTCAATCTAGTGGCAGGACGAGGGAAGAAGAACTCTACTCGGGAGCTTCTCTTTCTATTTCCTTCCGCACATAGTAAGGACTTCAACTTGGAGACCTCTGACGCAGGAATCTATTATGTAAAACAACCATCCTTTGGAAGCATTCAGTTGTTTTGTTTTGATCTTATTTTTCAGGACTTTACGAATTATTCCTAAACAAGTGTTTGTGATCGACTCGAAGGTTTATTTACGCCAGGACATCTGAAAGCCATTTTCTCTCTCCAAAATTTGACTGCAAACACTTTGACCTCTCATCAACATATCCACCATTTCAAAGGTTCTCCTGGTCGTTTTTGAGTAGTCCTACATCCCAGACCTAAATTTGTTTCATTTTCATAGAAGAAATTATTTAAACTCTAGGAATGAATTCAGTGGTTATTGGATTAAGCGATAGGTCTTAAGCCGAGATCAATACGCAAAAAGTCAAATACAATAATTATTCCTCACCAATCTTTCGACCTTCTATCGATCATACACTGTTTCTGCAAGCCATTGTAATGCTAGGCCTGTGCTATTTAAGTCACTTTTTTGTTAATTTTCGAATCTTTTCAAACTCCCTATTGACAGTGTATTTTATTCCCCAGAGATTTTGAGTATAATCAGATACTTTGATTCCAGTGGAAATTTGTTGGTATCTTTATATATTAGAACGTCTATTTTGAAAAAATAGAAATCCATTCCTGTGTTTGAATAAAGTCTTAGAGTAACAATGCTGCAACCAGAGTTTCATAAGTGTGATATAGTTTTCCCATTTTGATTAGAATAACGTTTTCAATTTGATCTTTTTGAGATTTGTACTTGCATGGAACAGTTATATATCTTCCTTGGATCCCCATTCCAGTCCTTTTCTTACCAGCTTTCTCCCGTTTCTGTGGCAATAATTTGCCATAGCAAGAATTTAAAGAAAAGCCATGGCAAACAATCTTCAATTTTTCACTGACCTATTGTCTCACCCGCTAGTTTTTCAAGATGTCTTTATCCTTCTTCAATTGAAGGATCGATACTCCTATAGATTGTTATCAGTATGCCTATGTTGTCATGTGTCCACAGAACCTGACCATTACAGCACCCCATTCTCTAACACCATATTGACTGACTGCAACTAATTACTAAGATTACTAAGACTAGTTCATGTTTATAATTTATTGAGGTACTTGAAAACTTTTTCTTATTAAGTTAACTAACTTTGATCACTTTGGAATTTCGATGATTGAAATTTAAAGACCCTATTGGCAGATCAATGCCTCATCACTAGCTTGGTTGGTTTACATAATTGTTTTCTTATGGCCTTGGTTTGAACACTATCCAATCTATGGTACCTCTATATCCAGCCACATGGTCACTACAAGACACACACAAACATTACTTAATGTGTCTGTCTTGTAACTAGACCCACACAAATGATTTCCAAACTTCAACATTTTTTCTGTACATGATACTGACTGATATTGAACAAAATGTTCAATCGTTCTACACTTTACCAAGTTTTCCGAGTTTTCGACTAAATTTTCTTTATTTGACTTTGTCTTTTAGTCCAGAGCCCCAAGCAAAACTGGCATCCTAAATGAAATAAAACCATCGCAAAGTAAGATCTCCAAATGCAACCAAGAAAATGGGATGAGTAATAAGAAACGAAGGGCTGAGAAGAGGCGCCAAAGGGTAAGTTTCAAGCCGAACATGTTATTTGCACCACCTAACAATGTTATGATTAATACAGGCACTAACTCCCATATTGCTGATACTGGGAATCTAGCTGCGCCAGACAGCTGCTAGTAATCACCCAAAATCCTGGCTATAAAACCTTGATATGAGACAATAAAAAATCTCCCTAAATTAGAGCTGTTAAACTTCTTGACAATAAGCTTATTCAAATGTCGTTATGAACTGGAACTAAAATTTGGGTGTGTGAACTACTTTTTCTTGAAAAAATCTCCTCATTAATCTTGTAATTGCTAGGATATAAATGTTTTGTTAGATACATCTTCATGAAAAGGTAGATTGAGAGTTGATGTTGTTTTTTTGTGTGTGCATGTATGCATAGCTCTGGTTTGCGATCTCCTGTCTCATGATTGACACATCATAGACTCAAAGGTCATTTAGTTTTTCCTTCTCATTATCAATGTTTACTTTCGTCAGGGAGTTTAATTTTAAAGTTGTCAGGGCTAAGTTATTTCATTTGTCTGCTCTTGACAATACAGGATGTTATTTACATTTCCGTGTGCACCATAGTATCCCCAAATGAGAAATATTACTCCACAACAGGTGTAACTCTTTATATAACACTTCTTTTTTTAACACTGATTGTTCTTCCCAAGTACTTGAAAACAGTTTTGCCTCGGAACTTTTCATACCAATCTAAGTGTTTATATAGATGAGGTAGTTTGTCTATATTTGTTTCTGTGGCCTATATTGGTCTTGTTATGTCTACCAAGGTCGTAATTAAAATCTCTGATATTAGAGTATCTCTCTTGTTGCTCTTTATTTTTAACATTCTACAAATATTTCAGAAAAACTTGAACCAGCATAAAATAGTATAAATTATGTGGTTTTCTCTATCTTTGATTTCAGTTTTCAGAACTAAAGTCATTGACCATTATTTAGTTTTTTGTGTGTGGTTATTTTGGTACAGACTGAATCTGAAATGTGTTGAAAACTCAAAAACATTTTTATCAAGTTTTGATCAGCTGAATAAAAACCATGAAAATCACTATTTCCTAAAGAATTTGCTCTGTACTGCAAAATTCCAAGAGCTTGTTTTTGTTTGTTTGATTGACAAATCTTTTTCCTTCTTTTCATTTTTTTGTTTGCTTGTAGGTCATGGCAGATATTTTCTAGGTATCTTTGGGTGTAAACATTGTAATCTTATGCTTGTTGGTTTTCATGTTAATTGAGGAAACAATGCTTCTGTGTGTTCTTGTTGTTTTTGTTTTGTTTATTTTGTTTTATTCATCAAAGTAACTAACTGCACACATTGTTTGTAATCTTAAGCTTATCATTTGATTCGTGATGTCTGTTGTTTATTTATTAATGCAAGTGTAAAAGTGGCTGAATAACCGCAAGTCAACCTGTAGAGCTATGGTCATGTACTAGACAAAAAAGCTTATGAATTATGGATCTGAGCTCAGATATAAAGCCAAAGATGAATAATTGATAAAATTGACTTATATCATAAAATATTTTTGTGGAATTACAGTTACTATAATTGTTACTTCTTTCCAAAAAAATTTTATAATCATATATCCATGTGTAAAGCAGAGCATATAGGTAGTATATCAGAGATCATGATTGATTTGTTGATAGATTTGTCATGCAATATTGCTTACAATCAGTATTGTGAAATATGGTGATAGAATTCCTGTACGTCAACAAGTACATCCTAAATGTGTAAAGCTCATATCTGCCTTATCTTTTATCAGTTCAAGTGCTATATAGGGATTAAATCCTCACTCTAATGGACTTAAAGACAGCCTACAAATCTTATTTTCCTATTTTTGTGATCCAAAATAACTTGCCCATTAATACATGTACTTAGAATTCAAAAGCCCACTGCTTGTGTAAGTTCTAAGTTTAATTGGTCTCTCACAGATGATCTAGTTCTTTCTTTTTGTGCGCAGACAAGTTATTGGTACTGACACTTGATACCTATGTCAGCTCTAGCTGTATGATAACCAGGATAACTAGATGATAGAGATTAAACCTCTGTACAGCCACAACATATTTCTTACAGATACTGATACACAAGGAATATACCACATAATCTAATAAAGGAAAGGAAACATTATACAAAGTGTGTACTATAACCCAGTGCAGTATCTTTGCCTTTATCTGCATACAGAGGGTTTAGTTATCATTTGACATAGAAAGTGTACCAGATGATAATCTAATCCCCTAAAACTAGTGACATATTTTCGTGCTCTATCCTTGCTAAATATTAATGTCCTAGTTAAAAGGAATATTTTTCTAGGACACTGAATTAAGCCTTTATCTAATTTTGAGTAAACATAGTATAAGCTTGGTTTTTATTCTGGATCTTATTTAGGTACAGTAAATTTGCAGGGGAGGAGAGAGTGGGATTTTGAAATGTAGTGATGAATATTTAATGACCTTCCCAAAGTAAAGGATGAAGATATCTTGACCCTACCCTATGTCACTGTGTCTAATTTATTCATGACCATCCTTTTTGGTGGTCTATTTTTAGTGACCAAAAAGCGATGACCTCCCCCCCCCTGATTCCACCACCCCTCCCCTGATAACCTGACTGACAAGTCCCTTAAATGATTTATTCTGTTTAATGGAAAAGAACATCTGTTACTGATACTGGTCTGCAGCTGTCACGTAGCATAAAACTAATCTGGATAATGTGTTAGTAATTTGTTAGTGATACTATAGCAAGAGAAAATATGAGACCAAGGCATTGTTTTAAACTGTTCAATTGATCTTTCTAATTTATGAGAGTTTGTGTTTTGCGGTGTTTTGAAGTGTCATTAGCCACTAAGAAAGCATTAGCATAATTTGGGAGGGAACAGACTGCTGTGTAGTTTGGACCACCCACATTCAGTGTTTTAAACAATCCTATGACTATGGCTCACAGAAACATTTGTTAACAGAAATCAGAGTTTTATTTGTAAACAGCTGGATTAAGGAAGTTTCATTATCAAAAAAAATACATTTTGAAGGCAATTGCCGCTATGTTTAATATGTGTTATTTATAGAGGTGGCGAATTGTCCCTAAAAAAATTAATAGTCTTAAAATTTAGCCCAAGTCTCAAAATCTTGGAGTCTTGCGAGCAGGTCTTAGAGTCTTGAAATTTTCATAAAATCATTCATCTTGCAATCTAGAAATTATTCATGGACAATCTTAGAGTCTCAGAATTTCTAAATACTGTCTTGAAGTTTGCAAGCAAGCAGATCTCAGCTTGGCAAAGTTATTGTTGAAGCTTTTCAGAAAGCCCGGGTCTTGATTTTCTAAAGAAGTCTCAGGCTTGCTTTTTAAAATGCCCATCTCGCCATCTCGGAAAGTCTCACCAAGACCATTCGCCACCCGTATTCATGGTCGATTAATGTTTTGTGGTAAGAACCTTTTGTCATCTGAAATGATCACTTCTTTTCAAGTGTTCAGATAACTTTTTCAAGGGGTACTTGGATTGAAAACGCTCTGTTTTTGAAAGTACCAGTAATTGAAATATTTGAGAATAACATGACTCAATTACTCTTATAAAAGCCAGATTGACAAAAAACATTGCTTGGGAACCACTAGCTGTTGAGAAACGTGGGTTTGAAAACTACAAGAACAATAGGGTTGAGTAAATGACATCATTTACTCTCAACTTTGATGCTGAAAAAAAATTGATAAGTTTTATCCGCAACGTTTGACTGTGAAGAAAATGTGTCTTGGCTGCTATTGTAGCTATGTGAATAAGTTGATCCAAGTTCCAAGTCCTTTCTAATTTTCATCGATTTTCATCTAACTCCGTTAATTGTATTTTCAGATGCAAGACCCAAAGCTGAAAGATTCAGACTCTGAAGAAGAAAATGAAGAACCTCAAAAACCTGAAGGATCTCGCAGCTCAGTTCACAAGGAGAAGAAATCAGCACATGCTAGTGGGGTAGGTCCCTTGCGTCATGTTCATCAACTACTTTGGTCAAATTAGATTTTGCTCAGTTGTGACTCATTTCTGGCCAGCTGTTACTGATCAAAATGAGAAGCAAACATTTGGCCAGGCATGGTCCAATTCTTGTCAGTCATTGTTCAATGATGGGTTGTTATTTTAGCTGGATTGTGCATGGTTAATCTCATTTGAGAGTTTGTCCAAGGGCTGGTGTTGCACAATAGGACTCGAGGTCCCCTACGAGGTACATACACCAATCCCACCCCTTAAAAACCCCAAAGCCAACCCACAAATCAACCCGTTAAGAAATCCTTAGTAAAGGCCAGACACTGACGGTGGTCACTGCCAGGGTTTTATTAGGTCCTGGTTTTTGTGTCTTGGATAAGGTACGATGGGGAAGATGCTTGTCTTAATTGTAGTCATAGATGGGTTCCATTTTTTCGATTTGTCTTAAATAGGGTCAGGATTTTAGACACACACCCTATCCAAAACGGGGTTGTGAGTACCCCCCCCCCCAAACCTAAAACACTACACTTTCAAGTTTTTTGTTCTGCAGGGATAACTTCAATAATGTTTGTGCAGAATATCCATGTGTTCCAGTAACCCAGTAGAATTTCAAAGTGTTTTTATTGTTCAAGTTGTGAATTCTTGACATTTGGAACTATCAGTCAGGTCTTTGTTCAGTTGTTTCTATTTTTGTTCATTTTGTTTGTACATTCCTCCTTGATTCCTTCCTTCCTTTCTTAATCCAATCAATACCTCAGTCAGTCAGTCTTTCAACCATTTATTCATCCATTAGTTTCTCCCATTTTTCCAACTTTATTTTTGTTTAAAAACCTAGCATCAATCATAATCTAAATCCTGCTAATACACCTATTCTCTGGTCACAGTGGATTTATTTCAATTGGATTTATCCTCAGGGCTGAGTAGGAACAACTACACCACATTACTCCTTCACTCCTCTAATCCAATTTGGTATCAATATTAATACCAATTTTATGCTCTTGGGATGTTTTTGGTCAAGTATAATGTTGTGATCCACTTATCATTCATTGGAGCCTCGGTGATTGCACTTATGGCAGAAATTAATGTACAAGTCTTTACCAGAGTATTTTGTACTTGAGCTTTGGCTTTTATGTCTTGGGTTACAGGAAAGAATTAAGGAAACTTGGTGCTCTTACTGTCTTTTTTCCTCAATTAGTTTAAATGTCCTCAGGGAATTTATTGCTATCAAAAAGAATAGCTACTATATGTGAACAAAATTGTTTTTGTTGTTGCCGTTGTTGTTGCTTTTGCTGTTGTTATTCAGTGTTTGAACCAGACTGTGTATTACACTAATGACGCATTAAAAGTATTCTATCTCTCTAAAATTACACCAGGATCTATTTGACCCCCAGAAACAGCTAGAATGACCCCATCTGAAAATCCTGGCTCAAACACTGGTTATTGCTATTTATTTCTTCTTCTGTTGCTGCTGCTGCTGCTGCTATTGCAGTTGCTACTGCTGTTGCTGTTGATAGTACAGTATATTTTTGTTGCTGTTGCTGTTGTTGTTGCAGTTTGCTGCAGTTGTTGGTGTTGCAAATCCCATTGTTTTGCCTGCCCCTGCTGCTGCTGCTATTGGTACAGTTTTTGCGGCTGTTATCATTGCTGTTCTTTGTCATTGTTGCTTTTTTGCTACTATTATTCCTTGATATTTCATAATACTGAAATTTGTGCTGTAGCATAAAATGTCAAAAAACCTGCATTCCTGAATTGAAATTCTTCAAATTTTTTTGAATCAATGAAATTGTATCAACTACTGACTGTACAGTAAGGTCAACCATATTTATCCTTAATAATTTCTGTCTTGGACATTGATATTGGATTCTCTCAGGCCATGTTAGTAAAGTTAGTATTGTAAGTAATGTATAGTACACTTGAATATAATACCCCAAGTATCCATCAATCATGTTTAAGCATGTCATTCAGAATGTCAGGGAGCTCAGATCACAGTGCTCTTGGCCCAGCCCAAGTGGATCCACTTAAATCCCCAATCGAGAGGCTCTGCAGCCATTAGAGCAAGCCTCTTCGCATTCTGGATGACTGATCCCACTTACTTGGGCAATTCTGGAGAAAGCACTTGTATAAGGGGTTAAGTGATGTTCTTTTGTTCAGATGTCAGTGTATGGAGTACCAAGTGAATGGCAGTACAGGAAATATTGGCTGTTAATTAATGAGACTTGATGCTCTTGACGGGCTTGAATCCATTTCATTTTAGTTGGGTTCATTTAAACCAATATTGTTACTGTCTTTCTTGAGTCTTATGGTCTCAGATTTAGATTTTGAAGCAAATATCTTGTATTTTTTTAGGAAGAAGTCGCTAGAAACCTAGTCTGTGTTTCATAGCTTAGAATCTAATTCAACTGGTTGTGAATCTGGTTTTGAAATTTTTCTCTTGCATCCTCTCTTTTTCTTTTCTTTTCTTTTCCTTTTCTTATTTTCCTTTTCCTCTTTTTTTGTTCATTGTATCTTTGATCATTTTCCATTGTTCTTCAAAACAAAAGGAAAAAATGTTTTTTGTTGCAGTGTTTTACCTTAGTCATTTCAATGCTTTAGGAGTTCCAAGGAAGTGAGTCCTTGGGCATATATCTTGTCGAACTCTCTCTCTCTCTTTCAAAAATATTTTAACACACAATCCATTTTTGTTTAGGCATCCTATTCCAATACTTTTACACGTAGGACACAGAATTCTGTGTCTGGTAAAACCCCATGTTGTTACAACAGTATAAATATGTAAATTATACACCGTAAAGAGAGAGAATACTTACTGACGTTTCGGACGTTAGTCCTTCGTCGGAGTAAAAGATTAATTTTTGTTAATTGACTTAAATAAAGATGTTGCAATTTTGTTTGTTTCGTGTTATATTCAATACGTATATCAATCATCCAAGGAAATCTAGACTTTTCCGGATTTTAAGCGAGCGGAGCTAGCTTTAATGAGGGCGCGACCTAGCGAGCCGGGGGAAACGAACAATAAGACGAAGGACTTTATTGAAAGTCCTAAAGGAAATCAAATCAATTTTGATTTTGACTCGAGCTCAGAGATACTTTTACTTTTTACTTTTTGTTTGATAAAACGTTAACACGTCACTTCTGTTTCTGAAATTCTGAATATGCCGTTTTTTTTGGTATTTATTCTTCACTTTTTGCTTGCTACTGACTTTGACAAAAACCGCTCCTTATTGTACAGTTGTCAGAACTTCATTTGTATTTTATACTTTAAGCTGAAAGTTTTGTAAGACTGTGAAAAAGGACCCTATGACTGTGTAAACCCACCCTAGTCCTTTCAGGCAAACACAGCTTGACAATAACAATAGTTCAAGCCCTTTTTGCCCTAATAGACTCCTTTACCTTCGTACGCAAATTGCCCCTTTCAGATCACATGTCATTCCATTGAGAAATGTTCTTTTGTTCAAATATTTGCACATGAAAGAAACAACTCCCAAGAGTACCATCACATGGTCTGAAATGGGCACAACAAACAACGAAGGTAAAGAGGTATATTGAACAAATACCTAAGTGATCATTGAAAGGCTGGTGCCATTTCCTTTGTTGGAAGGGTTGTACGTACTTTTAAGTGGTTGGGCTTTGTACTAGACTAATTCTTGGGGGAAATAGGTTGTATTTCCCTGCCCTTGGACAAACCTTTATAATAAATAAAGAAATAACCTTGAATGGGACATAAAAATAACAGTTTTGACATTTCTTTAAAAAAATACATTCATTGAATTTAAGTGTCTTATAGGCCCTGCCTCTACACACTTTCTTGGAGGGACGTAAAAGAACCACTGAGGACGTAATAAAACCCTGGCAGTGACCACCCTCTGTGTCTGGCCTTTACTAACGATTTCTTAACGGGTTGATTTGTGGGTTGGCTTTGGGGTTTTTAAGGGGTGGGATTGGTGTATGTACCTCGAGTCCTATTGTGCAACACCAGCCCTTGGACAAGTTCTCAAATAAAAATAATGCACAAAAATGTAGATATTTTGATAACAAATGTTTTCCTTTTCTTCTTTTTTAGAATAATTCTGATTCAGGAGGATCAGTAGATGGTGGATATCTGGTAAGAGAACTTGTATTTCTAATAAATATTGAGATATCATAAATGATTTATACGTTATCTACTCACACTGGGCTATAATGGTGTACGCCTGAGAATAGAAGATGCGTAGCTCGTACTCGCTTTTTTCTTTCGTGTTTGAGCGCCAAGCGCGAAAATGAAAGGCGAGCACGAAGAGTGAGGTGAGCGTTAAGCGGAGCGAAAGGCGGGGTCCCGCAAAGAAGGGCTTTCGCAAGTCTACTTCCGATGTAGTGTTAACTTGTGAATTTCTCGCATGCTGATTGGCTGGGAGCCATGTTCCACTTGAGTTTGGATCATATCTGACGTCATGTTCAATAGGAGTACAGACCATGGAATAGACCGACCCCGGCTATGCTTGATTAACCAGCCAAACAATGGAAAGTTTTCCCAATAGAATACAGAATGTCCGACCAACAAACTC
>WUCR03007327.1:0-11527 GCA_009858155.3 Phymanthus crucifer
CTGTGTCTGTGAACAAGAGGGTTGCTCGATCACCATATTTACGCTTGACGTAGTTGTAGTGAAAATCGTACATCACAGTTTTCGAGAGGTCCAAGATACAGAACCCCACATAGATGGGTCGGTTGAGGTACAGGGAGGATTTCTTCATATTGACTGCCACCGTCTGTGTTAAAATCGATGTAGGTCTTGGGGAACTGGTTGAACCCCAGCGCACGATGAATTTTCTCTAACTGCATTGAATAGAAGAAACCGTTGTATTGTATTAATTCGTTTGCTTGGGATCCCTGTGTTGAGTAGATGTGTCACGTGACAAGAAGACCACGAGGTAGAAAAATTGTAGAGAGATTGTCAACATGTAGTAGTCGTTTCAAAGTAGAAATACACGCGTTAGAAATCGTTTACTCGTAATAATTTTCAATCGAAGAGATCCAAAAACAGTTGATGGTGATCTACAAACCATTTGTGGTAGCAGAGCGAGGTTTTACGGCGAGAAATCGAGAGTCATTTTCGGCGAATTGAAGAGAATTGTACATCAAGTTAAATCGACCCAGCGACGATGGGGAAGAAAAAGGACAAGAAACGACGAACTTATAGCGAATTTGAAGACGAAATGGACCAGATGACGCGGAAGAACTACGGAGAGAAACAACAAGAAGTAAGTGTACAGCTAAATAGCGAGATTGAGAAGTTAAAGCAATCGAAATCGAGGAGCAAAGCTGTCACTGCTTGATGAAGATTTACCGAGTCGTAGTCAACTACAGAAAGACCGTCAGAATCTAAGCGCCCTATTGGAATATGCCATGGAAATCATGAGCTCATAGTCGAATAAATACGTAGAGAAAAACGATGTAGCCAATATACAAAAAATAAGCAGAGAAATGGAGCAAATAGAGATGGAGTTTGCTGATGTTCAAAACAGGACACAAGAATATTTAGACGCCAGGAAAGACGACCCGTCAAGCATTGCCTCAAATATGTCACCTAAAGTTCGAGAATTGCACCAGGAAGAAAAAGAGGCCAGGGAATACGCAGAACAGCTGGAGTCAAAGGTCTTGAAGGAAGAAGAGAGGATTACGGCAGAAAAACTGAAATTTGAGCAGGAATACACAAGGAAATTAGAAGAGCTGGAAACACGTTCTCAACAGGGAAAAGAAGAATTATTGGCGGCAATAGGAGAGTCGAAGAGAAGACAAGCCGCGCTGGAAATGGAGATAGATGACGAGCTCCGCCTGCCAAGCTTCATGGGATACCACGAGGCACCCCTTATCCGGCCAAACTTCGAAACTCCCACGGGTTTTCCACAACACAAGCATTCATCGCCCACCAAAGAGATAGGTCAAGATCTCTGGAAGCAGCTCAAGAGAGTTTCAATCCCTGTGTTTTCTGGTGTCAAGTCTACTTACGAGAATTGGAAGGCAGCATTCGTCGCTTGCATCGATAAAGCACCTGCCACACCCGAATACAAACTTCTCCAGCTTAGACAGTATCTATCTGGCGAAGCACTTAAAGTCATAGAGAACCTGGGACATTCAGACACCGCATATGAAGCTACTAAGAGTCGGCTGGAGAGGAAGTATGGAGGAGCGAGACGACAGATGGCATTGTACATAGAGGAGCTCCAGAATTTCAAACCAATCCGTATGGGAAACGCAAGAGACCTAGACAAGTTTGCAGACCTACTAGATATTGCAGTCATCAATGTCAAAGAAGCAGGGAGACATGAAGAGTTAGGTAATGGGTCCCTTAACTCGAAGCTGCAGAGGAAGATGCCAGAACCAATGTTAGCGCAGTATCACCGATGGATTCACGAGAATCGTAGAACAGAGTGCGTGGAGACTTTGCGTGAATGGATAATACAGGAAGCAGAGTTCCAAACCATCGCAGCTGAGAACCTCCGAGGAATCTCCAGCAGTGCGACCGAAACTCCCCGGAAAACAAGAACTTTCTTTGGGGAATCGAGACCCCAAAGAACCCCTCAGGATCACTCCAAGGATAGACGTCGGACATGCAGAGTGTGTGAACAGAATCACCCCATTTGGCAGTGCGAGGAGTTTAAAACCATGAGCGTACAAAAAAGATGGGATGTGGCGAAGCGGTACAACATGTGTTACAGATGCCTCGGACAAAACCATGTCGGTCGAGCATGTACGAGATCGAGGATCTGCGGACTGGATGGATGCAAAGAGTCACACAACAAACTTCTGCATGGGAACAAGAGTGAAGGACAGGACCAACCCGAGAGCAGTAAACAAGGAGAAGCTGCGAAGAACAACACTCCGTCCAACGAGGACCGAAGAAACCAGCTTCAAAGCTCGGCAGCTGCTTCCACAGAGGGGGAGCAGCCAAGTAAACAAGAAAGATCCCATACCACGACGGTTCGCAAAGAAGAATCCGCAAAAGGTGAATACGTTGCACTCCGAAAGGTACCGGTAGTGCTGAAGAATGGCGGAAGGAAGTTGGTAGTCAATGCGTTATTAGACGATGCTAGTACCAAAAGCTACATTAACGGTGACGTCGCAGCCCAATTGGGTCTACAAGGGACAAATCAACAAGTAACGGTTAGCGTCCTGAATGGTCATGTTGATACATTCGACACTATGCCGGTCGAATTTGGAATCGAAAGCCTGGACGGCAGAACAAGTACACAGATCTCGGCATTGACTGCAGACAGAGTTACAGGCAACATGAAAGTGGTCGACTGGAACAATTACTCAAAGAAGTGGGATCACCTACGAGGTATCAACTTTCCATGCCTTGGACCACGCCCCATTGTAGACGTTCTTATAGGTATCGACAACGCAGAACTGCACTATTCCATTCGAGACGTCCGGGGCAATCCAGGAGAACCGGTAGCACGCCTAACGTCCCTGGGATGGACGTGTATCGGTCATCCTGATCCAAGCATAGAACGAGGTACTGGACACCAGACCAATTTTATACGCACCTACTTTGCACGTACGCAGGAGGAAGAACTGAACAATACTCTTAGAAAATTCTGGGAGATCGAAGAAGTACCAAATGTTGCCGTAAAGTCATTGAAGACAGAAGACAGAGAAACCTTGGACGCAATCAAAACATGGATGAAGTTTGAGGACGGAAGGTATGAAGTCGGCATACCATGGAAAGGAGACAAACAATCACTACCAGACAACTACGAAGCAGCACTGAAGCGTCTACAAAACACGGAAAAGAGGCTGCTCAAAGATAAAGAAATAGGGAAGAGCTTATTCAGCTGTGATCGATGCGTACCTAGAGAAAGGCTATATCGAGAAGACTGAAAAAACAGAGCAAGAGCCTGGAAAAGTGTGGTACCTCCCACACTTCCCTGTCATCAGACCAGACAAGACAACCACAAAGACAAGGATAGTATTCGACGCGTCAGCCAAGTGCGAAAGGATTGCATTGAACGACGTCATCCATCAAGGACCGAAGATGCAACGCGAACTCTTCGATGTTTTATTACGCCGTCGCCGAAAGCCAGTCGCACTGGCTTGTGACATTGCAGAGATGTACTTGCGCATTGGTCTTGCGCCAGAGGACAGGCCATATCATCGGTTTTTGTGGAGAGGCTTAGATCAAACCAAAGTCCCAATAAAGTACGAGTTCAATCGTGTTGTCTTTGGAGTGAACTCGTCACCTTTTCAATCACAGTTCGTCATCCAAGAGCACGCGAAGAGCCATAAAGATGAGTTCCCAATGGCAGCGGAGACAATTCTAGAATCAACTTACATGGATGACAGCATGGATTCCACGCAAGACGAACAGGAGGGCATAGAACTTTATCGACAATTGTCAAAGCTGTGGGGAAAGGCTGGAATGCATACTCGCAAGTGGATATCTAACTCAGAGAAAGTGTTAGAAGAGATTCCAGTTGAAGACAGAGCGTCAGAAATAGACTTAGCCACAGGGGATCTACCGTCAGTAAAGACCCTTGGGGTGCTATGGAAAGCCAAAGAAGGATGTATTCACTTACAAATCCCAGCATTTAACAGACCAGAAGCAAGCCCTCACCAACCGAATCTTTTTGAAGAAGATCGCAACACTGTTTGACCCTTTGGGGTTCTTATCACCGTATACAATTCGTGCAAAGATACTGATGCAGGAACTGTGGACCACCGGCATCGACAGGGATGATGAGCTGGCAGCAGACCAGGTAAAGAAAGCGACAGGGTGGTTTGAGGAACTGAAGAATCTACCAAGTGTACAAATACCGCGATGTGTACAACCTGCGTTGGGGAAACTCACCACTATGAGTCTACACACCTTTACCGACGCGTCAGCAGAGGCCTATGGAGCGGTAGTCTACTCACGATGTGAATATGAGAGCGGAAAGGTTGCTGTTCGTGTAGTTGCGTCAAAGTCAAGAGTCGCCCCACTGAAAGCCATAAGCATCCCCCGTCTCGAGCTAATGGGCGCAGTTCTGGGACTGAGACTGAGTTCATCGGTATCAAAAGTATACAAGATTGACGCCCACGACACGAAGTTCTGGACAGATAGCATGAACGTGCTGTGGTGGATTCAGCGCCCAAGCAGAACATTCAAACCATTCGTGGCGAATCGGATAGGCGAAATCCATTCATACAGTGATCCTGCCCAATGGAGACATGTTCCGACCAAAGAGAACCCAGCCGACTTCCTGACGAGAGGACGGGCGTTAGAAGAACTGTCAAACAAAGAACTGTGGTGGGAAGGACCAGCTTTTCTACCATTGAAAGCATCAGAATGGCCAAGAAGCCAAGTCTCACTCGAAGAAGCAGTCGACCACGTAGCAAAAGCTAATAGTGTGGGCAAGTCATTGGCCAATAATCACGTCCAAGTCAGGGCACTTGTAACAGTCAAAGAGGAGACTCCATGGCGCATCGAGCCAACACGTTTTTCAGATTGGCGGAGGCTGACCAGAGTACAAGCCTGGACCTATCGGTTCCTAAACAACTGTCGACTTCCAAGAAAGAAAAGAACGACAGGTGAACTGACCGCTGAAGAGATTGCAGATGCAGAAGTACACATAATAAAGAGAGCACAAAGATCTTCTTTTAAAGATGAGTACGAAGCCCTATCAGAAGGGAAAGAAGTCCCAAGACAAAGTAAATTACTTGCCTTAAAGCCAAAACTAGACGAGGATGGGTTGCTTCGATCAGATGGTCGTCTGGTCAACGCTGATTACTTACCATATGACTCGCGATTCCCAATCATACTGCCAAGAAAGAATCGGGTTACAAAGCTGATTGTTAAAGAACATCATGAAAGAGGAAATCATCGTTTCGGTACTAATCAGACACTGTCATCGTTAGCAACTCGCTTCTGGATAATGCAAGCTAGAGAAGAGATCCGCGACTGGGAGAGAGAATGCTACGGCTGTAGAAGATCCAAGGTAGCACCAGCGAAGCAGATAATGGCTCCTCTTCCAAACATTCGTCTGAAGTTACCCCTGCGAGCGTTTGCACGAGTTGCGGTTGACTACGCGGGACCGTTTGTGACGATTCAAGGGAGAAGTAGGCGCAGAGCAAAACGGTATCTGTGTTTGTTTACGTGTCTAACCTGCAGAGCTGTCCATCTCGAGATGGCGTATAGCATGGACACGGACGCTTTCCTGAACGCCTTCTATCGTATGGTGATCCGACGAGGCCTTCCCTTGGAAGTGCTCTCAGACAATGGCAGTAACTTCATCGGTGGAGAGCGAGAACTACGCGAGCTATTGGAACAGTTAGACGAAGAGAAGATTGCAAGATCAGCCGCCAACAAAGGAATTCGTTGGCATTTCAACCCGCCATTAGCGCCTCACTTTGACGGTGTACATGAGACTTTAATAAAGACGGCGAAAAGAGCAACTTACGGAATATTATCTCAGGCAGACATCACAGACGAAGAGTTAAAGATGCCTGCCATGCTAGACCGGGTGAGGTGTAAAAATGAGCAGGGTCGAGTTGATAGTACTCCAGACAAATATTGCGAAAGTTTTCAAAGACGTCTGCCAAGAGCAGCACGTCTGATTTGAGATACAGATCATGGTAGTCTCCTAGGTTGCGACACTGAAAGGTGGTGAACACATTCTGTGCATGTTCATAATCTTCCTGAGAAATCGTGCTTTCAGTTAACGAGCTATAAAAGCCATCGATGGGGGGGGGGGAGGGGGGTAGACTCGTTTCTTCAAATTTGCTAACGCTATCCATATATTCATACGGGTAGACACCCTTCCTCAACAGCAAAGGTACCTTATCACCCTGTACATACTTCTTCAACGTGTTAAACGTATCATCTCCTTCCTTACTTAAATTGGTTACTAGCTTTTCCAGCGAGCTGTTCAAGAACTGTAATGAGTCTATGAAGACTAAATTCCCAACTAAGAAAGAGATGTACTTCTCCGAGTTATTGGGAATACACGAGATTTCCTCGCCCTTCAACTTGCCTAAGCCCTGCATAATCAAAATGACTGTCGTACCCACGCAAATTATGAAGAACAGGTATCTTTCCTGTGAACTTGTAATTCAAGTTACAGTCATTGTGGGCCGCCCCCTATAAGCCCCCGTCAAATGATCATGGTCCCTTACCCTATCCGCACCTAATTCCGAGCTGCAAATGTGACATTGGGTTGCCGCCTGAAATTCCTGCTCCTGTTGTTCCGTAATGATCATGGGTACCACAGCCTTCAAGATCTGTTCAATTTGTCTCTTTTCTTCTAGCAAAGCTTCTAAAAACCTATCTACACAATCCTCCCCTCGATACAGAACAGGGGGTAGCAATGTTGCTCTAACGTCGATACCACCGTATAACAAAACCCGCTAGGTTTATGCTGCTGTGTTTTTTGAGTAAAACTCGTGCTAGAATCTAATTCTGTATTGTCGCAATTAACTAAAAGAGATTCAAAATCTGCATAGATGATAAATGGTGCTCTTAACTGTTTTTGCACATCCGTATACGAAAGTGTGGAATGATCTTCGTTAGGTAATCTGATCTTCTGTGGGCCGTGCTTACTACAATTTGGTTCATGTGCATCGAGAAGATCTTGCCTAACAAAACCATGCAAACAATACATGCAGTGATACATGCGGTGCTCGCATCGGTTTATACTATAAAGTAACCTGTCTAAATCCCTAATCAAACAATACTGACGAGTTTCGTCTTTCGAGAATAACAATAAATTAACGTGTAACTCTTTTCTCTCCTTCGTTACGTACAAGGGAAACAATTCTTGTTCCTCGTACCCAAAGACATTGATACTGATATCTCTATTCTGTGTTTCAAACTTTTTCAGTTGATTGATCTTCACTGGGTACTCGATTCCTTCCATATTTACTTCTCTCTCATACCTTCGGTAATTGCTGACACGGTTAGCGTGAGCGGCACGGTCCACTGGGTGTTTTGCTGCCAGTACCGACCATAAGAAGCACTTTTCGTCCTCGTTCCGTATGTTGAGAACCGCCTTCTTGTCCTTTATCTTTTTGGGTAGGGGAAGGTAACTTGCTCCTTTCAGTGGGGTGTAGACCGCAACTCCCAAGTCAAGATGTAGTACCTGAATCCAAAAACAAAACAACTTAGATTTGAGTACGAGACAAAGAGATAATGTATACACGCAAAGAGAAGATAATTAACGGTCAGCTGCACACACCATTGTCACTATGACAAAGGATAACCGCTTACCTCTTCGAGTCTCCAGCCCGAACCCTCTCTCTGATACTCTAAGACAGAGTTCTTGACTTTCTCGACTCCCTCCAGGTAGCTCGTTTCAATCTCTGCATCATTAACTACAGTGTAGCACTTGGTGCGAAAATGGGGGGTCGAGACTTGATCTTCACCATCTAAAGCCTGTTTCGTCATCTTTAATTGACAAGAGACGAAGAACTTGATAGCACGATGTTTTTTGAGCTGTATTTTCAGTTTTTTGATGATGCTTTTTTTCTTCCCTCGTAGGGTGAGTAGAAGATCGTATTTTTGATGTTTGTTGGGTTTATATTTATGTACAGTAGCGCTGCCGTTCAGAGCACACTCCTCTTCTTTCGTTTCGCCTCCACCTACTTGGTTCACAACGGTATTCTAAAGAAATAAATAATAAGGGATGAATTCGTAGCTATTCCTACATAGTTAATAATCATATCAGCTTACCTACCTCTTCATCATCCCCCAGAATGGGCCCATCGTATTCTTCATACATCTCCGGGGGTATGTTTGCTAACTGTAAGAGAAAGATGTATCTTAATAAGTACGTATATTCAGGCTATTAAGAGCATTAACTTATAGTGGTCATGTAGAGCTGATATAAAAATAATCACCTCATATTCAATTATCTCCGCTTCAGAAAGCTTTGCTTTTTTCGCGAGGGGTGTTTTCTCCTTGCTCTCTTCTCGCACAGAAGGGCCACCTCGACAAACTTTTTCGTGCCTCTTTAGATGATATTTTCTCTTGTATTTTTTATCACAGTTGAGACAACTGAATGATGGTTGACTTTTACAATCATCCTGGAAAAATATACATACATAGAAATTAAAAAATGTGATTTATAAAAAAAAATATAATAGCTGAGGTAATCAGCTCCCACCTGTGGCATTTCGAGTTCCTCCTGCATCAGAGCATCTATTACAAACTGTGGTATCTCGCTTTCTTCATTTTGTTGACTCATGATGTTTCTTCAGTGTGAAGTACTGTGTTCAGTAGACTAACTATACTAGGTTTATATAGTATATCTTAAACATTAAAGTGATGTAATATTTCTAAAAATATACAGAGTTTGATACTTATGAGATAAAAATAACTATTACTTCTTAGAGTATAAAATTGATGACCTTTCAAAATAGTCAAGTTAAAATTATTACATCATCTCCACTATGATGATGACGTAATGGGAGAAAATAGAATATTCACACCTATTTAGAAGGCACACATTGTACTGTTCAGCATCACATCACTGACTAAAGTGAATGCAAATTGTTAACCACGAGCTTTAGACATGAGAGTTGGAAACCGAAACTACAGAATCTACGCACAACCTTATGAAGGGAGTGTAAGAGCGCACATCAGAAAATTTACAACCCAAGACAGACCGACCCAGACTGGTATCACACTCACTCTACTCGAATGGTGTGAGCTGAAGGCACTGGTGAACTGTATCGACGAAGATGTAGAGAAGCAAATTCGAGAGCAGAGGGTCGCGAAGCAGAGGCAGAATGCAAATCGAGTGCTTAACTCGGAGCTCAATGAGGAGCAGACAGCGTGCGAGACCGCAATATCAAAGGCAAAATGCGAATCAACCAGTAGATCGCGAGTTTAATGACGAGGTATTTCTTAATACTATTTTACAAACTAACATACCATTAGGAGATGTAAATGGAAATGCAAAATTCTCGTGTGTTATAATAGAGTAATTCATAACATTCTTAAAGAGAGGAGGGAATAGATGTGAACTAGGATTTGAAGTTTGAATAAAAATCTTTTGCTATTCAAATTCCCGCTTACTGTTATCTGACAAATGCGCGCGCGCCGGAAAAAAGCTTTCTCTCTCGCTTTCTCTCTCGCTTTCGCTCTCGTTAAATAATTGGGTATGCAGTTATTAGGGTTGCACCCTGCATAATAACTTGCACCCATTAGCAAGACTTACCTGTAAAACCGTGAATTCCTACAGCTTTAGGGAAATATTTTTTATAAATAGTTCTATAAAGAAAAATGAGGTAACGAAAAAGTATTTTGAAGTAACAGTAAAAAGGAAGGAAAGAAAAGCATGGAAAATAATTTCTCACCTATTTGAAATCGTGGGGTGACGTTCAACCCGTGTTGGAGAATCCAGTGCTGAATTAATCAGTTTTGGTACATCTCCAAGATTGAAAAAAAACGATTTTCCAGGCACTGAGCCTGTGTGATTTTTAATTACATGGTCCTTCTTTCTTTCAGAGTAGCCTCGGATGTCAGAAATGGAATGCATGAAAAAATTCAAATCTACCGCGTTTTCATTCCATTGAGTTGGATCCATTGTTTTTGGATAAAACATTAAAGCAGTGAAGTGGAAAGTGTACAGGTTATTTGCTTAAAACAATAACGTCCATAGTTTGAAGACACGAATTTAGAAAAAGAACAGTTTGTAGATCTCACGGTAGCTCAGTTGGTAGAGCGACAGACTGTAGTGTTAAGAAACCAGTAGTCTGTAGGACGTTGGTTCAATCCCGACTCGTGAGATTTCTTTTTTTTTTTATTTCATGAAAAACTTTGGAGTAAACTTTGACGAACAATCGTTGAGGAAAATTCTTTGACGAAAAACTTTGGAGTAAGCTTTAGATTACTCTTTAATGAACAATGTTTGAAAAAACTTTGATGAAAATTCTTTGATGAACAATTTTGGGAGTAAACTTTAGATTAATCTTTGATGAACAAAGGCTTAATCCATAAACAATAGGTTTCGTGATAGGGACAGAAAAAGGTGTTAATAGCTTTTATGAAAGACTCCATTAGAGGATCCATTTTATGGGCAAAATAGCCCGGAGGGGCCCGTAATGGAAAAACATTGCGTGACGTCATGGGTTGCCCATGTGGCGCAGAACCGCTACTTTCATACTACTTGAATCGTCCGTCAAGCTCAGTTTTTGACAAAGAAAGGACGCTACGACTCAGAGCTAAGGAATAAGTACTCCTTAGAAGGGGGTGTCTCAAATGAAATTCCCCACCCCTTTCCTCACGTGTCCAGGAAATGATTACATAACCGTTCGCGTGACTCGTTAAACCGAGCCATTCCTGCGTGACCAAGTAGTTTCACACAGATGTGCAGTGCGCAACCATAAAAATTATATTTGCCAGCAAATATTTCATTTATGCAAGTTACCTTCATGTCAGAAAGTTTCTTGCCAGTGTGGGCATTTGCATTTTTCAGGGGAGTGACAAAATTATCCCCATGCTTAACATATTTGGACTGTACTGCCACAATTGCATATTCATCTGTGCAACAGAAAATAGCCAAACACAATCAATCATGTGTACTTGCAGAGTTGAATTATCTTCGGCCAACAATCATGTTCAGTTTCGAGAAAACACAGTTCAGAAAAACAGAGGTTATATAATATGTTGATCTTGTAAAAAGACCTATTTTAAAAAATCCAATACCGCAACCAATGTTGTCACAAGCAACTAACCATTAGACAGCTGAGAACAATTTGGAATAATGGTATTCACAATTTTTTTAATAGGTATATCATTCCTATGAGTATTGTTTCCCTGAATTAAGCCTCACTTGGAATTGACTAGTGCTTGACTAGTGAGCAAGAATATTGAAAATGTGCTAATTACATTTTTAGAAGTCCTAGCATTTTCTGAAATCTTGGCTTGTTGATTGGCTTCAGACTCTTCATGTATTCCATGAGCTGGAGCCCAAAAAATAGGGTTTCGTAGCACCCCCAGACGGACCAAGTGTATTGGGTATCAACTTGAAGCTCATGAATCATATTTTACGAATTTAATTGTTACCAGCCAAGTAACTGATGCTCAGGGAAGATACAGGGGTGTTTTGGAGGGGGGGTTGGTAGGGATGTTTTTTGTCCTATAGATATCCTAG
>WUCR03007417.1:0-11514 GCA_009858155.3 Phymanthus crucifer
TCTGTAATCAGTCAGTTCATACAAGTCGTCGAATAAATAGCATAACCGAGTACGTTTAGTTCTTAGTGAACAACACAAGAGGAACAATTTCCTCAGATAAACGAATCAGCATCAAATACTGTGGATCGTTGCAAAATGCACCAAAATGGTTCAAAACCATGTTACAAACTACAGTCCATCCACCAAATGCAGCCGTAATTAAGATGGCAATTCTGTCTGACTTTGGTCTTTTTGGAAGTGTTTTGTTTATTCCAAAAAGGCGTTTTTATAGCTTTGCAAAGACTGGTCTGTACAGCAATACAGTTGTTTCTTGTATATTAAGAGAAATATGGAAGGGGCCTTGCCATGGAATCAATTGAAGGAATATATTCAGGGTCTGTTCTTGGGTTCCACTGAAATTTAAAAAAGGTATATCAGTTGTAATTCAAAAGTTGTAAATGGGAAAAAATTACTTACATCAACAATGATTTTTCTGTTGTATTTCCAAGTTGGAAAATCTCCTAGTATAAGTCAATATCTTTGTTACTGACGGCAGTAAAAACCCACTAGCAATTGGAATGTCTGAGTTGACAGAAAACGAGACCACAGTAAGAGTCTATTTATTGACGAAAGTTTAGGAGTCATCAAAAAGCCACATAAAATAAACTTCCACGTGTGGCTAGGAAGCCAACAAAAGTCACCCAGCGAGTAACATTTTTGCTATGGCAAAATATTGTCACCCTTAATCCAAGCATGCAGCGTATATCACCTATCACCCGAAAGCCGGTGTATGGTTGGATCTTCCGACCTTTACCTGAACCTTTTCCTGATATTCAAATTTTCCGCTGTGGAGTGGGATTGAATCACCCGAGGCAAATGATGTCTATTGTGTCAGGTGACAGAATATCGAGGTCTTATTTCATACCCAATCTTTGATACTCTAATAAAAAAATCATTGGTTTATTTCACAATTATAAAGGATTATTTTTACCATAGGAATCTAAATATATTCTAAGTATAAATTGACAGTTGTGGGGTGTGAACAAGGATATCCGGTTCATCAAAAGAGGCGGTATCTTCTCGTTCGAAATGGTATAATGTTGATGAAAATGCCAGGAAATATCGTTTGGAGTTACGAATTGAAGTTACGCGTAGCTAAACGCGTTCTTATTATTCCACTCGTGTATTTAGGTATATCACTTAATAATGAGGGGCGGCCGATTAAAGTCCCCAACAAAAGCGGGTCAAAAGACTTAAACCCAATGCCTATGCAAATTGTCGTTGATTTTCAGGATAGGGTAAGATCTTTAATATCATAATGCAAACTTTTAAAATTACATTACAGGCTGAAATATGTTGAAACTGAATTAATAGTTACTGTGCGACGCGCCTACCATGTCTGCCAAACTCCGCCTTAAGCTCCGCCTCTCAAAATTAACCTAACCTGATTCGTCCATGGTGAATAAAGTATGTCAAAATATGTCAAAAATGCATCAAAAAATTGTGTAAGTGACTACGGTACAGTGCGTCGCACCATAATTAGGAGATTCAGAGTTTTAAGTAAAATAACTTTTGACAACTAACTTCGTCCAGAACGGGTAGAAACTGGTTATCCATCATGAATTTCTCTATAGTGTTAACTAGGTCCTCCGTCCACATGTCTTGAAATTTAGCCAAGCACTGATAGAAGCAACGATTGTTAGAGCTCTCAGGGTCATACTTCAAAGCAAATCCTTGCTTCTCACACTCAGCCAAACATTCTGTCATTGTTTCACAAACAGTTGCAAATATAGTTATGAATTTTTGAATTCATCAAAAAGCATGGTTTTCAAGTATAGAATGAATGAATGAATTGATTTTTTATTAGCTTCCATATACATATATGCATTTAAGAATATTGCTAATAAAAGTAATAATAATAATAAATATTAGTAATTACTGTTAAGGATTGTTACAATAGGTCATAGATTTTGTAATGATATGAACATATTTAGAATTTGAAATCCTTGTGTAAAAAGTTGTGCGAGTTGTGTACACACATACATGCATACACAATATATATGACAGCGAAAACATGTGTTTTATCACCGAGTCAATGTGGCTTCCTGCTCGACGTTTATGGTTTAATGGAAGCAAAACAAAAAGAAAATATAACCATTGAGATAACTGCAGACAGTACTGTTTCGGCCTTCTGGGCCTCATCAGTGAGATATGTTTTTCTGCAGAAGAAAATTATTCCAGAGTTAGGCAGCGTTTATAAGGACTAGACAAGCTATTTTGGTATTTTATTAACGACAAAAGAATGAACCCTTCATCGAAAAGAAAAGTTGAAATAGCAGACGAGCATCTTATCAGTTTTAAAACTTTTCACTGGACAGGATGATTATGCTGACAAATGTAAGTAAAAGATTGACAAACTTATGATGCTGTATTAACAATATGCTAGAAAAAAACGTGAGAAATCTATATAAAGTGAAGATTAAAACTGAGGAGACAATGCAGGCTTCGTAGTCTTTTTACTCGCTTGTTTGTTGTGTCGCCTCCCTTTTTGAGCAGAATTTTTTTTCAAAGTGGATCGATCTTTGCAAGCTGTAATTAAAACTTATTTTCTGTTATATATTTATTTAGTTTTCTTTTAGAAAATGTGGATATTCCGATCAGTAAAAGCTTATTTTCAAGTTTTTAGAGTCAGTTTCTGACATCAAGAAATCTTGAAGTTGTTATTGTGGTTTTTGAAAAAAAAAAATATGATTTTATTTTGTCATAATTATCATTGCCGATCTCCTAAATTTGTCTCCTAAATTGTCTTCAACTATTCTTATCATCTAAAAGAATGAACTGATGTTTTTAGGGGACAATCTTTCCAGTTAAAAAATTTTGCAAAAAATTTCAAAACCCTCGCCAAGCGGTTGTAAAAGCGAGGAAAACTTTCCTCCGATGGTTGCAAATTATTTTACGCATTTCTTTTAAAAAAATATTGAGTGAATTATTTGATGAATTACCCTTTACAACAAGTATTTACCTTTTGTTAAATATTTTCTCTCCATATTTCATATGAAAAATGGTATTTTGAAAGTTTCTAAAAGAAGCTTCCAAGTTATTTTGTGGGAGTTCCTACTTTAAGCTAAAATAACTCCTTGTTTTATGTATGGGTTGTTTAAAAATACTTTATTCGACAAAGCTAGTAACCAAGGATTACAGTTTCGTGGGTTTATTATCATGTTTTTGTGGTGTTCTGATTGCTTTTTATGGTAGTAGCAGCAAAATTAAAACAGCCATTACACTTCATCACCTCGTCTCCCGTTTGTCACGTACTTATCGATTCTCCTTCTCTTTAATATTCATTTGATCTAAAAATTGAACTGGGAGCTCCGCTTTTAGGCCAAGCCTAAATATATATATTAAATTTATGAAGTTGATTTTCCTGATGTCATAAATTTATGAACGTGGCTCAAAGGGTCTAGTCCATGTCATAAATTTATGGACGTGGCTCAAAGGGTCTAGTCCATGTCATAAATTTATGAACGTGGCTCAAAGGGTCTAGTCGATGTCATAAATTTATGATCGTGGCTCAAAGGGTCTAGTTGATCTCATAAATTTATGAACGTGGCTCAAAGGGTCTAGCCTTACCGTATGTCATAAATTTATGAACGTGGCTCAAAGGGTCTAGCCTATGTCATAAATTTATGAATGTGGCTCAAAGGGTCTAGCCTATGTCATAAATTTATGAATGTGGCTTAAAGGGTCTCTAAATTGTCATATCTAAAGTATTATCATGAAGCACCATTGGAAAAATAAAGATGTGTTAATTCTTTCAGAGAATGGAGTTGGGATCATGAGTAAAGTTTATAGATTGACTGTGCAAGACCTTTTTACATTTAAAAGTCATATATTACCTTATGTTATTTGCTAAGTTGTCATTTCTCTTATAATGTACATCTTTGTATCTACTGAACAACTGGAATGCTTTGTTTTATATAGAATAATACCAAGACTGAAATAAAAGTAGTGAAATAAAACAAACTGCTATATTTACTTCACCCTAAATTTGCACTTATTTCGGCGGTTTTCAGGGAGTAGTGGTTTTTGCCTTTTTGGAGGTGTTAAAGTTTATATTAATAAAAATTTGACAATAATGACTTACAAACCTAGAATTCAAAAATTCATAACTATATTTCCAACTGTTACACCTCTCCATCTGAAAGAAGCAAATGTCCAGGTAATTATTTTCCAGAGTACCTTTTAAGGAACTTTATAAGTCGTAAAAAATATACACACAAAAGGAATGCGATCTTACCTTGTATGTATTAAAATCCTCTGGAGTTCAGATTTTTCAATGTGATGCAAAATTGATGAGTTATAGAAAACCAGGAGCGTACTAGTATCTCTACGAGAATATCCGTTCTTCAACGAGAAAGATAACAGACGCTGCCTACAATTTATATAGTCTTGTGCAGTGCATCCTGGGACACACCATAGCAACCCCGTCAGCGGACAACAGATAACTTCAATCGCGTGCAAAGCTGTTGAGACACTACTTCCCTAATATATGTACGCTGTAGTTTATAACACACAACTTCAGCATTTCGAGACATTAAATGCTCGAACCCCCCTCCCCCGATACAATGTTGGATGTCACGAATATAGGACTTTGCCGGAAGCTCTCCAGTACGACCAACATTGATACAGGGGGAGGGGTGTGAAATAGCCATATGGGCTATTGACTGGAAAGAGTGCAGTGTCTCAACAACTTTTGCACGTGATTATTGCTTCATTTTTTGAAGTTGTTTTTTGAAACACAGGCGCCAACAATATTGGAAGAAATTTACAAGATTACAAAGTCAGATTAACAATTTTTCTGGTTGAAAGAATAGTATGTGCTGTCATCTTGCTATGCATTTTTATCACTGTCCCAGTATTTCCCGACTGAAAATTTTGAGCAAGGGCTCGCAGAAGTCCGTATGGGCTTCGATAATCATGCTTATTTTTATTTATTACCCTCACTTCTCTAGCCTTGAGGATATCATCTAGTTTCTTTCTTGTGAACACTGGTTGTAAGTCACTGTTTCTTGTTTAGGGTAGTAAGTTGACGTCTGACAATATCAGCTGCCTTCTGATCAACGAAAGGTACTGCAAATCTGATGGTGTTGTTGTCAGTAATAGTTTGAGGCTGGGGATCATCAGATATACCATTGAAATCATCAATCGTTCTTTCAACCAAATCTGTAGGATACTGTAGGTTACGAAATATTGAAAGTATTGAGAATATAAAAAAAAATATATAAAATATTGAGAAGACATGCAGAGCGGGAACTTCCAGATCTTTCGATGTATTTTCATGGTTTTTCTTCAACAGCTCCATTAAGGGATCAAAGCACACCCTAACGTTTTCTGGAATTCTCCACCCTTTAGGGTCTCCATAGAACAATAGGCCCTGTGCAGCACGTCGGAATGCAACTGAATTTGGAGGGCAAGACAATAGGTTTTGGTTCACTGAAGCTTGAGATTCTTTTGTCTTGCCCTCCAATTTCAGCTGCATTCCGACGTGCTGCAAAGGGCCTATTGCAACCCATCAGAACTTGACAACATACACCCAGTGGTTGCCATTACCAATGGTTTTTTGCGGCTACTTGTCGACTTTGTAATGTTGACGGCAAAGTGGATGAACTTGACACCTGGCTTGTATTTTTGAAGGAAAAGTGATTTAAACATTTCAGGATCCATTTTTATTCACTTCGGAATATACAAAGAAAAGATGACTGTCAGATGCATCATTGAATATGTTAAAGAAATGCTCAATCAACTAACGATCACAGCAAAGACGTCTGGCGTCTGCTACTCTTAAGAAGAGGATATCCTTTTTTTAAGAACGCATACAAAGTTATGTGGAAGTTTTTTTTAATGTTCCCTGTCGTGTTTGATTGGTTTTAGATCTGCGAGGATTGCATTCTATTACAGAATATTGTCTTCAGTGAATGCCTCCTCCTTGAAGTACTCGGTCAAATAATCCAGCATGGCACTTTCTTTTCCATTTTGTGGTTTCAAGGGGAGAGAGCGAGCGAGAAAACAGTTGAGCACATGGTCCAGGGCCAGAGAACATCCGGGACACAGGGATCCCAATATTGCTACAGTGGTAATTCCAAAGCAAGAGAATGGAAAGAATCCTCCATAGTTAGGTGCTCGTTTCCACATGCACAACAAGTATTCTTGTACATAACTGATCCCCAAAATGTAGAGAATGACGGAACTGGTGCACCGCTAAAGTCTAAGGAACAAACTTCAAATATTTTTTGAAAACGCTTCATGAACGTCATGCTGTTGTCCCTTTCGAAGACCCTTTTTATGAAGTTCACCCATAAGTGAAGGATTAAAAGGGGCTCCTTCGCCGTTGCTTTTGTTGAAATTTTGTGGAAAAAGAAAGCAAGGTAGGAAGATATCATCGAGCTAAGAGCCGTTTCATCCTTGGGTGTTGTGTCGCTCAACGTGGTAACCGACAAACAATGGAGCAGAGATTTAAGCCACCAGTTGTTATGGTTGTTCTTGATTCCTTTCAAAGACACTGGGAGCTTTTTGTTATCATTTGGGATAGTGGGAAGTGGCCCTCCTTTGTTTTGTGCCTTTCTCTGGTGGGGCTTTCGCCCGGGGGGGGGGGGGTACTACCACCCCTACTTGGGTGGGGGTGTGCCGCTGGGACCTCAAAACAGGTATGGTCACTCATGGTTGATGCTTTCTTTGATTTTCTCTGTGTTGCTCCATGGTCAATTCATCGATGGTGATATCTGATATAGTGGCTTCATTGCTTTCTTCAGTAACATCTAATTCTTCTAGCTCATCTGAAAGGACGATAACATAGTCGATAACAACACAAGAACAGCATGCATAAACATAAATTAAACTTACCACTAAGGCAAGGACCACATGCTGAGGTTTCCTCTTCGTCGCCGTTGTCTTCATGGGAGTCGACATCATGGAATCTGTTTTTAGGGTTATTAAATGGTTTAAAAAAACAGTCATCGTTGTCATCGCTGTGGGCCTCATCATTATAATCGTCACTGTCAATACCATCGCTCTCAGGACCTTTGTCGCTGTCGTCGCCATCGCTGTTATCATCGCTACTGTCATCATCACAACCAGCATCATCATCGCCGTGATCGTCGTTACTGTCACCGTCGCTGTCATCTTCGTCACTATCACTATCATTATCGTCACGTTGAACATGAGGGGCCACAACAACTTCAATTGCGAGTTGCTTTGCTTCCAATATACCTTGTCTCCATGCATTAACCTCGCTACCCCTTTGAGGATATTCCTTCAAATTTGCACTCACAAATCCTACGGGGTATTGACGGTGCCAAAAACTTTCTTGTTTTGGATGGGGCTTGGCGAAGGCAGGGGCATCTGGGTCAATTCTTATTTGTTCCAAGCGAATCATATGTGAGGAATTTCTCTTAAGATCTCCAAAATTATAATTATGGTGATTGCGGACCCACTGTCCATTTTTACTCCAAAAATCCTCTACGACGTCAGAGCCAGACAGATCGAGTCTACATTCTTGATCTGGAAAGTTATCCCTCATATAGCATATCAGAATGACAGCACAATGACATGATATCAAGACATCTTTGTAAGTCTCCCTTGTGATAAAGTTCTCTTTGATTGTAAGTCTTTCATGACGTATTATGCCATATTGCAAGGAAATGGCAATCAAGAGCAGCGTATTTTATCCTGCACTCCAGCGAAGCGATGCTACTGCAAAATATCTCGACGTAATACCAGATAAAGAGGAGGTAAGTATGGGTGCCAAGAAGCGTCGGGTTTTGTGGATGCTCATTTACTCTCCCATCAACCAATTGCTTTAGACAATCGCGAACCTTCAAAAAGGTAAGTTTCTGGGCGGATCTCCAGTTTTGTCGATCCTTCCTCTGTATATCGTTGATCCCAAGACCATGGTCATGGCAAGGGAAAATGTTGTACACCAGTTGTAGGTGGTTCATGTGTACTAAGAAGTTTCCAACCATCAATATACGGGATGCATGGTCCAAAGGGTTAAGAAGCTTCTTGTGGTTATGGATGTAGTCCTGGTCACATAGATCTCGTATAACATACCCATGGTTGGTATCTTCTCGTCGACAAGATATTACAAATCCAAGCTCGATTGGTATGGGACGATATCTGTATCCTTCATTGCTTGTGCATAATTGTAGCATAATCTTTCTCCTTCGTGAATCACCATCAGAATTGTGTCCTATAAGAGGACCAAGGACATTGTTTGTACGTTCTTTCAACGAGCTGCCACTGTCTGAATACGAAATCGGTGTTGAACTTGTTACAAGTTGGCATGATCAGAACGGTAAAACGAGGTAAGTCAGGGTGAAGAGGGTTTATTATTATTGCTCTTGCAAATGAACCTATCTTGCAATTATTAAATGCATTAATAATTGTGTTGTATATCCCTCTTCGCCGTCTCCAACAACAATAGTAAATGTATCCAGACATTTATGTTCAGGTCCATCTATACCACAGAAGCCAAGAAGTTCATCATTTGCTTCATTGTAGCTCACTTGGGAAATTATAGCTGTTTCGTCTTCTGCTGCAATTACAGGTACCTGTTTCACTTTCAGTCTCGCTAGAGCTTCCTCATAGATCTTTCCAAGTGTTTTGAAGTTACTAGCTGCTACACCATCCATTAGAGAAATACGGTGCTGATTACGCCATCGATAAACAGAGTGGATTTCAGGTCCACAAAGATTTGTAGCTACAAATGTTGCAATTCTGGGTCCACCCCACAGTAGTAGCACTTCCATGAACAGCTTAAATGAGCAAGAGTAACGGCGACCATTTTTTTTTGACGTGAAAGTTTCGTGATACACTTTCCAACAATCCGTTTAATACATGCTGTTCCTGAAGGAGACCTTGTTCAGAAGCTTTACCGAGAGCATGGCATATGGTTTTTAAAGAACCACGTTTAGCGTACTCACCAAGTTTCTCCTTTAAACTTCGCTGACGAATACGTAATCTAATGTTCTTAGATCGAAGGAAAAACAAATGAGAATCTTGAAGGTCAAGTTTCTGTCTTTGTGCTTCTAATTTGACTTTCATTTCTGTCGGTGATAATCATTCCTAATTGAATCAGTCCTTCTGTTTTGTGTTTCACTTTCCTCTGAATATGTTTCGTTTCGCAAGAGTAACCTTTTCTTAAATGACGGTAGCAATGGAATTTTGGATCATGCTGATCATATATCGCCTTGGAATGTTCCCGCATCCGCGCTTCGTAAGCAGTTGGGTCTTCGGAAAGTTCCTTTGAGCATTTCTCCGTTTGTTGAAAAGCTATAATGGGGTTCTGGCCACCAAGATACTATCCCTTGATCTTCTCCGGGCTTTATATCTTCAATCAAAAGTTTAGGATTCAAAGTCACTTTTTTCCCCTTAATTGTATACTCAAACATATTAAGATAAAATCCATGACAGAGTTGCTTCCCAGGAAGGCTACTTCAATCTTTTTTTGGCCGTGCTGCCGTGAAATATGAGCCGATATCTTTGAATGGCGTGGTTGACTTTTGGGTGTGGGTTTTGCTTTTTACATGCTGTAAAAGGTTTGACATGAGGCAAGGCTGATTTAACGAAAACTGCGTGTGACATGAGCGGCACGAAACATTTCTTGTTTCAAGGCTGAAGGTGCAAGGGAACTTTTCTTCAATCTTTTTACGCAAATTGGCAAGCTCTCTAGGGACTCCAGTACGGGAATTGGCAATAGCAATGTTGGTTTTATGTGTCTGCGTCACGACATGCTGTGCTAACATATTTACACCCTGGTTAAACTTGCCAAGCGAAACATCAACTGTGCACACGCTGCATCTGGCAGAGAATTTATCTCGATCACCTTGAATGGTAAATTTTACTTGAAAGGATTCTTCGGATGCTAACATATCTGCTTTTCTTTGTAAAACCTTCTGCTTATAGCTTAACGGAACTTCTTTTATATCTTCATTACTAGTAATTTCAGCTGTCATGGGGACTGAGGACGATTCTTGACACAACTTCTTTGCTGGTGGAGCCTGTTCGTCATCCTCAGGAGCTTCTATGTTGATTACGTCAGTGGGAGGGGAGGGCTGCTGCACGATCCCTGTAACGTTGATTGATGTTGATTCTTCGTCACATGACTTATCTGCTGATGGAGCCTTTTCGTCATCTTCAGGAACTTCAATGTTGATTGCATCAGCGGGAGAGGAGGGCTGCTGCATGATCTTTTACGTTTTGTGTGTAAAGGCTGGTTTGCGATGTCCTGCAGGTTGTTCTGCCAGATCTTTTGATACATTTTCATGTTGTGCTGGGGCATGTCCACAGTACTCACATAAAATACCGGACCCCGAAGTTTCATAGTCATCACACTCAGAGCAAACTTTGCATTTTCCTCTAAAAATCCCTCTCTTGTCTTTTCCCATTCTAGAGCATTATGATCCACCTACGGTATGAAAAATTATAGCGTTTTTTTTTAAATTTGGAAATCGAAAGGTCAGGATGGAGAAAAACCTTACTCTTCGCGGCTGCTTCGACTTTTACAAACCTTATAAATGTGCGCCAGAAAATCATAGTCAAATAAGAGTTCGGCCTTACTAACTGCTAGTTTAACACAATCATCAAATTTCAAAACGCCGTGCGAAACCCAAGGAAATATAAAAAAACATTTACTTTTCCGGTGTATTGTTCAAACTTTAACGAAACTGTATCATATCAAATGTAATTTAACATGCTTGTTTATACACTTACTAAGCCCCGGGCCGCGGGATAAAATTACACAAGCACGTGGTGCATTTATATAGGCGAAGCAAAATGTCGGGTCTCGATGGTATGGCGCAATCAGAAATGTCAACTGTGAGAATGTCAATTGGGTTCAATGGTTCAAAAGGCTATCACGAATGTCCTTTCGACGTTGTACCAGGAGAGGAATTCCAAGTTTAAAGAAAATACGGTTCACAGGGCCAAGCACTCAAAATAATCAGCGAGAAAGGTCAGCTTGGTCATTTAGAGCGAAGACTTGTTGGATTAATTTGGCCATTTCATACGGAAATCAAATGGTAAGAAATCTTTACCTAAAAACTTAACCGATTTAACTATGAGTACGATAGAACGATTGAGACTGGCACTAAATTCATCATTCTGCGGCCCGGGTATGCGGCTTATCCATTATTAATGTTTACCTTGTAGTGTGGTTGTTGGACTACCATACGACGACCCGAGAGGTAGATGGCGTCTTGCTGGTGGCGTTAATGTCCCAATTAAGATCAAGCTCAAAACAACGAAGTCGAAAGTTCAACAGTTAAGGAGAAAGCTACAACAACTTAACGTCCAAAGCAAAGTAGACGATGCTTGGCCTTTAATACACAAGATACTGGCACAAACTAATCCCTCGAATCCCGGAACTTGCTATTGTAAATTGTGAAAACACGCTCTTGACAGCCATCTGATAAACGGATTTGATTAGTAATTAAAGGACACGTAAATCAACTTTCTGAATGATTTATTGTTATAACCCAG
>WUCR03007471.1:0-11506 GCA_009858155.3 Phymanthus crucifer
CTGACCGGTCCCTTATGGCTTATGGATGACTCTAGACAGTCTTCTTTGATGTCACCACGTTCAGCTCTCGTGAAATTCCACGTTTCATACAGACCTCATTTAGGCCCATGACAACCTTGAACCAAATTGAACGACAGGCAATTCATTAATTAAATGGCCGGCAGCTGGCCAAGGTTTTAAATTTCCAAAATGACCGGCAGCCATTAGAATAAATGCTATCGACTCCAAGCTTCTCTAACTTTATTCTCGTAGTGAAGCGAACCCGAAAAACTCCGTAGAGGTATTTTAGGACTGCCGGTCATTAAGGAATTTTCGTTTAGGTAGCCGGTAATCGTGGGTGAAATTTTTCGAAGTGCCACAAACTCATAGCTTCGCATACTATGCTGGGCATCGCCAAAAGGTAGAATAAACATCTACGGATTTTTCCGGGTTGGCTTAAACTTTTATCATTTAGCATTTATCCCTCGATAGTTATTGAATAAAAACTTTTGTCTGCCGGCCATTTAGACGCTTTGATTTTAACATTGATTCTTAGTTAACACCAATGATTGCCTGAACGCTCTCAACGCCAAACGTACCCTTCACGGCGTTCCAAACCTCAAATGGGACTCATCGTTGGCCTCAGGAGCAGGAAGATGGGCGCTAAGACTGGCAAAGAGACGAAGAGTTCGTATGCAAGCAAGTCGAGGGAACAGTAGACGATATAGTGAAATCTCCTTTTATAAATATACGTCTCCTCCGGGTACTGTGGCATCGTGCGCGGAAGCTGTGCAATGGTGGTAAGGTTGTTGGAAGTTTTACTGCCGCGGGGGATTGTACACTGTATCAGGGCCGTATCCAGGGGTCCCAGGGTGCCCGTGACCCCTCTTTTCAAGCTTTGAGCTTTGAATAGCAAAAGGTGCACCTTTAATTAAGATTCTGTGACCCCCCTTCCTAGCTTGGAAATATTTGGTTAATATAGCAAAAGGTACATCTTCAAGATTCTGTGACTCTTTTTTAGCCGTGCGCTTTGTTGGTTGTTGATAAGATTGTTGGTCTTTACTATAGGTACAGTGGAATAAGGCACTACAACTTCAACAGGCCTGGATTCAGGAGCAGAGCCCAATATTTCACACAGGTACTTAATGTGTATGTCTGTTTTCAGAGAGGTTGCTGGGACGTTGTGTTGCACAACAAACTAACCCACGTAAAGCTGTCCTCATCCCCGAACTACTCTCAAACTCATATCTGTATGTCTCTCACACGAATCATTCCCTAAAGCGTCCGCCATCTTGAATTTGGGAGGGCTGACAGAGAGTAGCCTGGTGACGAAGCTAATTATACGCTATGATACATTGACATGTGATTGGGGAAATTTCTCTCACACTGTCCGCACGTTTTTCAGCGGCATTTGTCACCTGAGATGATGACATTAACGTTTGACACAGGCATTCCAAAACACACATTGACATATTCCGTAAATCTGTTCTAAATTCCAGTAAATTCAGCAAAAAAAAAAAAAAAAAAAAGAGTTTCTACATGCGATCAACAATTCCTTTCACTATCTTGGTCTACTTGTCAATCTATTTCAAAAAAATACCCACAGTTTATTTTGGTCGTGCAATCCTCCGTTCTCCCCGACAACGTTGATTTTTTGAAATAGCTGTATACCACTAAAACAGGCCCAGGTGTTTTTTTGAAATGCCTACGCACTGATCATCTTCTCCCTTCTTAACCCGCAGTTGGTCTGGAGGTCTTCCACTAAAGTAGGTGTTGGCATTGCTGCAGCATCGAGACGTGGCTACACGTATACCTTCATCGTGGCCCGATTCATGCCACCAGGGAATCACTACCGCAAGTTTGCCAGAAATGTTCCAAGACCGGTCCAAAAATAGCCATTGCTTTTTTTTTCTGTTTTCTTTACTTTCTTCTTTAGTGTACCTTCTTTTTACTTAAATATGTAGTAAAATCTTGATATAGGCAAGAGAGGGCAACGTATAATTTGTCCAAAATAAAACGCACACAACCTGTGTTTTAGTCGGTGTTCAATTATTCGTGTGAAGTAACTTGAGCGAAAAATTAAGTTCTGATTGGTTGGAAAAGCGTGCCTTAGGAGAGGAGCACGAGAGCAGAGTTATCCTAATTTGCAGATGTAGGCTAAGCTAAGCTGCTTGGCATCCTGAGTGAAGTTATAGAAAATAAGATTGTGGCAGAACACTTGGTTATCTGCTACGAGTCGTGCTTCCTCTGGCCATCTTCTATCGATCCCACATGAATTCTAACCGCGTTTATTGTATCATATATCAGTCCCTTGTTCATGTAGTCAAAGAAGGCACTGCGACCAGTGATCAATCTGAATTAAATCAAACTTTCCTTTAGCTAGCTACTTCCTTGTTGAACACTATAAATATCGCAATGATGGGCTTAGAGGGAAGAAATTTGAATATTAAAAACCCTTGCAATAGATATTATGGAATTTAGAGCTTCGAGCATTGATGGAAAGGCATGAGGGCGAACCCAGAGTGCTTTTCTATCATTGCGAGAAGCGCTAAATTCCATGAACCACGAGCGTTCATTCATTCTCTAACCGATTTAGAATATACAGTCCGATACTCACGAGACCACTGCCTAAGTGCGTTTTTGTTTTTCCAAGAATTAGAATCGCCAACTGTTTCCTTCTACAAGAGCTAACATTTTACAAACCGTGTTTCGACAATGTCTGAAGTTCCTGATCATTATGCAATCGAAGCCATCCTGGAATGTAAAGATTTCACAAGTGCTGAGGGATATGCTAGTGACCGTTAAACGCTGGCGCACTGAGATAAACTATTCACATTTTGTAGCTCGTAATGTTTGATATTTATATGAGTAGTTTTGGCAAATGTAAGGTTTTTGTGAGTTTTTCTGTCTTTTCTTGCTACTTTTGTCGCATTGAATGCAATTGCCTTAGATGTTTACCTCTATTTTTCAGACAAAATTATAAAAGTATTGTATAAAAAACTCGACCAATGCTGTTTCCTGGTGCTAAGCAAGAGAGCTGGTGTCTTAGAAAGTAGTTTTTTTTTAGTAATAGCAATTTCTTAGTTTTCGAGAAATTACATTCGACGCGGCAAAAGTTCGACGAATGAATTGAGCCCATAGTAAACCTGGTAAGTGTTTTCGTTTGCACCTTCACTTTATTTCTCGGGTTCTGCTCAAGTGCAAAATCTTCATATTAACCGGCACTGTTTTTAAGTTTTCAAAGGTGCCTACTTTGAGGTCTTTGGACGCGTGTTGACAACACAGAAATTCAATGAATTTATAGCTTCGAAATGCAGGGATTTATTATATGGCAAGGTAAATTCACGCGCTATGTTTGGTCGATTTGCGGTCCGTAACTTAAGGTATGGACCGAAAATCAAAATATCCTTATTAGGCTTGCCATATAATAGATATCGCGCTACGCGCTCGTGCCATAAAGCAGTGGAAAAAACTCGGTCCATAACTTACGGTGCGGACCTCGCACTCGGTTAATAAGAGCTATATAATCGTCAAAGAGAAAATGTGCACGAGACCGTTTTGGATAAATATCCTACCATCGAGAAACATCGGAGCAAAGCGAGAAAGCCTCTTGAAAACAACGTAACAAACATTTGCGTTTAACAATGGGTATAACAAATGCTGTTTCATGTACTATAAAAGGAATCCCTCGAGTTCCATATGGTCTAAGCGTATATTCGCTTGTTACGGAACTTCAAAAGCCAATTTGTCTTGAGGCTGTACGTTTTGAATGAGGAAGGCGTTTGGGCTGCTGTTTTTAGGGCGAGGGCTATCGAAAAAAAAAAAAATGATTGTGAAGAGTGAACCTTTTTTTTTCTTGCCAAAGGAAATCTCACCAGCGGGGAAGGTCATGACATTCTTGTATTGTGCTTGAGTTAAGTCAAGCCCATCGCCCGTCATTATGGTACAATTCTCTAGTAATTAACACTTTTTATCATATAATGACAATAACTCTGAAGCAATTTATTACAAAATGAAATCTATATTTTGCTTATGGCTCTATCACGGAATATATAGCCACTCTAACTGGGCAAAGGTAGCATTACCGTGTACCGTGGGAAAATGTTGCGTCTGGAGCATCCAGCACTTTGGACAGCAATACAAATTTGTCTCACTTTACAAAATTGTTTATCATGGAAATATAAGCACATTTTGGATATATTTAACACTTAATGACTGACCCAGAGACAAACAGAAACTTTGAGATTCAAGGGAAACAAAACTAACAGATTTCCGCCCCGCGAGGGATCAAGTATATCCTAGGCCCATTCATAGGAGGAAAATTTTAGCAGCAATTTTATGGAAGAAAGTTTTTGTTTTACGAATTATTATCCGTGCGGATTTTGACCAGGATTTATAACAATATATTATGTCCGTGTAATGTCGTCTGACTGAGCCATTTCTATATTGGCCGTCTTCAAATAAAACTGCTTTAGTGTTGCCAAGGGATTTCGGGGTTCAACTGAAGAATTCTCAAACACCTCGAAAGAACACTAATGCTGTTTTTGAATAGTGTTTAAAAAGTTTTGACAAATACCTCAATTGTCCATTTTTTCGTGCTGGGGTTTTCGTATTTTGTTTGTTGTTTTATAAACCCAACTGTGTTGCCGACGGTGTTTGTTTTTCGACACCTGTTCATCATTGTTGCTCGGCTTTCAGTTCATCATCATATAACCCCAGGTACTTTAAATCAGTAACTTGAAAAACATCGAAGATTTCTTTCAAACATAAATTCGTAACTGAATAACAAATGTTGAACCATAAAAAATTGATCTTTAGCGGACAAAACAAAAATGGATGATGAGAAAGACTATTATGGTACCATGTACTGTATGTTGCAAATCTGTTCGTAATATTTTTAAGGGTTTAAGAAAAACAAACTATTAATTTCACCCTCAGCCAAAATTAAACCTCTTTTGTCTTTCAAAGTATTTTAAAACAATCAATCAAGTCAGCAACACCCGCTTTGTTCCCAAGAGTTTTTGTCATATAAATCGAAGCTCTATCGCATCTTTCTTCACTTCTTTCAGTATCTTCATCGAAAAGGTATTGAACCAGATCGTGAAATTGAACAAAAGTGTTCGCCAGAATGATGTTGATAAGCTTTGTGTTCCTGTGCTTCTTTATTCCACTGTTGAACGCAAGTCCTTTGAAGTCGGGACCTAGCAAGAACCGCAAGGATTTGTTATGGGACCACTTTCAAGTCAAGAGAGAAGGTAAACGTGTCAGCTATGTAGTTCTTCTAGCTGCTTTCCGTCTCTCGGCGCTAACCTCTTTGGGGTAACTTCTGCAAGAATGAACATATCATAGCTTTTTTAGCCCTCAAAAATGCCCGTTATCGTTTGTTGTTTATTTTTGGCATGAGATAATCTGATGAATTCTTGTTCTCAGCTTGCGAAAGTGGTTATGCTGACATTGGTGGATGTCCGTCTTGGGCCGCTAACAACTTCTGTGATGTTAATTCCGTCTATCATAATTTCATGATGCAAAACTGCAAAGATGCTTGTGGAGTATGCACAGGTTTGTTCAGTCATTTTTCATTAGTATCATCCTTTTCTGTTTAGTCTGACTGACATTGCCGGGATTCCTCATAGGTCTGTTTGCTATTTTCTCATCATTCCATACCAAGACGATTAATCATTTTCCTCCCGTTTCAGCTGCTCCACCGCCATACTTGACTCCTGAAATTATCTCGTGTAAGTAAAAAACAGTTTCGGTCATGGCATGGGTTGTGGGTGAAGAGTCGTGATTGGAGCAGAGAGCGCTCAACCATGGACTGCTGGGTATGGGTTGTGACTGGAGTACAGTAAGTTGGAATTGACTGGCATGGGTTTCCAGATTTTCTTCAGATTTACAGTAGGAATACACCAATTTCAATAAACGTTGTCGGTCGGCGATCTGAAATCTGTGACCGAAAGAAATTATGGACTTCGAGCTTTTAATTCAAAATTGAAAGAAAGTGAATTATTTTCCAGTTTGTAGCTTACAACAAGTTAATATACAAATATACAGACACTTATAAACGATAGATTTGAATTTAAACCTGAAAAAGGTGTTTTTCTAGACCTCCACGATTCTTTTCGGTCACCGATTCCAGATCGCAGACCGACAAATACGTTTTTTGAAAGGAGGGTATGTCAGATCGTCAGTCCAAACTCAGCGTAGTTTATTCTCTTTAAAGTTGATGTCTCCGAGTGTCTGGCTGCCAATAACTTGAACCGCTCCAAACACGGTGCTCCAGCTTTGCAGTGGGACTCTGATCTGGCTTCTGGATCAGCTGAGTGGTCCTTGTACCTTGCAAACTCAAGTTCAGTGCAACACAGCACTGGTTCGTATGGTGAAAATATTTACTATTCGTGGACTTCTGTTATTGGTACGGTGGCAACTTGCAAGAAAGCTGTTGAGTCATGGTGAGTATGTGGTGACATCTTGTCCACAGATGTAATAGCACCTACAATTGGCCAAGAAACGAGTCCATTTTAAATTAAAACTTTAATGAATGTCAACACAAGACTCGCCAAGAAAGAGAGCATATCGAGCTTTGCAACATTCGAAAAATTGGTGTTAATTGGATCAATACTGAATCTTTTACAGCTATTCCAATATCATAGAATTTACAAAGAAATGTATGGTTGTAGGACACTAGGCATTTGCATGATGGCGTCTGCAATTTACTACCACTACCAGAATGCTTTGCGGATTTTCTTTCTCATTCAAATTTGTTTAATCCCACGAGAATAGCAAGACAATTGTTGCCAATGAACTGAATAAAAGAAAGAGTGCAAAGGATTCTGGTAGTGGTAGTATATGACGCAATAATGCAAATGGCCTGTTGTCCAAATTTGTCCCTACAACCATACATTTCTTTGTAAATTCCATGATATTAGAATAGCTGTTAAACTTTCCATATTTAACACCAAACTTCGGGATTTTGCAAATTTCAATATGCTCTTTCTTTCTAGGTGAGTCTTGTGTTGACATTCATCAAAATTAAGGGACTCGTTCCCAGTCCTCGCGGTATGGAATTGGCTAATAGCATGTTATGTATGCCAATGAAATGCAGTTGAAGCGACAAGTACTGTCAGTTCAAGCCTCTATATGACGTCATAACTTTACCGATTATAATAAACAGGTATTCAGAGATCGAGCTCTACGACTTCGGCAGTCCTGGCTTTTCTTCCGCCACAGGACATTTCACACAGGTATCATCATCATCATCATCACCATTAGTCATTAATATTCAATTTAATATCAATTTTGATAATTACATTGATATTATTGTTATTATCATCATCATATTTTCTTTTATTATCATTATCATCATTATCATCATCATCATTATTATTGTTATTTTATTGTTATTTTAAAATTATTATTATTATTATTATTATTATTATTACCATCATCATCATTATTTTATTGTTATTTTAAAATTATTATTACCATCATCATCATTTATCATCATTCTTATCCTTAAATGATTTTATCATCATCGCCATCATTGTCATCACCACCATCATCTTCATCATCTGGAGTCGAACCAATCAGTGGCTCTAGCTGTTTCCTTTCTCAATTAGCGTATTTCTCATGTTTGGACAGGTCGTGTGGAAGTCGACTACCAAAGTGGGTGTCGGTATCGCTGCAGTCACTAAGAATGGCCTCACTTACACCTATGTGACGGCTCGTTACACCCCAGCAGGGAATGTCCAGGGATCATTCTCAGCTAATGTGCTGGCTGCCTCAAAGTAAAAACAACCCAGAAATCCATCGATCACTGAAGACATAAATGACCTTCTCTTTTTACTTTAGACATGATAAGGCGCCTTGTGTAAACCCTGGTTCTTCACTAGCGACGCAAGCATAAGGGCAACGCAAGGGCATAAAGTACTGCAAAGTTGACTGAATGTTTTGTTCTGTCCAAATACAAAGAGGTTGCGTAACCGTAGAAAACTAACTGGGCTTGTGTATGTCGTTGTGCTTGTGTTTGCGTCGCTAGTGAGAACCAGGCTTAAACCGCCTTTCGTCACGGACAACTCTCCAATTCTGACAGTCCACATTTTGCCGAGGCTAGGTCTGCCGTGCATTCTTAGAATATTGAACAATGGAGTGGGTGTTTTTTTTTTTTCTTTTTCAGGATCTATTGCACGTGTAAACCTTGTAATAACAAACACTAAATGTATTAAGGGATTTACATTGTACTTACTGTTCATCTTGTTATTCAGAGCCCATTTCGACCAGCGGCTGTAGCCCACAGTAGACCATTTGGTCAGTACCGAGAAACGAGAGACTCTGGGCTATAACGGCATTTTTTGAGCCCATTGACCGATTCCAACGAAACAATGAACAAACCGGAAATTAGCCGAAAGAAATGCTCTTATTGGACAAATTCTCGTTGTCATAGCGACGCCATACCCAAGGTCATGCGCAGTACAAGAACTGGAAGTCTAAAATCAGATAAAAAGAATCCGTTTCCCCAGTCTCTCGTTCATTGGCGCAGGCCAAAATGATCGCAGGCTCTAGGTATGAGATTGAATACACTTATAACACGGGTTATACGGCTGACCATGAGGAATGCCGTCTCAGACCGCTATAGAATTTTCAGAAGTCGATCTTATGTGATTTAGGTATCAGGTTATAAAGAGGTTGGGTTATTTATAGTCTTCAGTGATCGAGATGAAAGTCATTATGGAATTAGTGGGAGTACATAGAAGTAAAACTTAAGGGAAGTTAATTGCAGACTGGGTGCTTTGGCATGCAATCTGTCAGTAGGAATAAGATAAGGGTGTAGTTTCAAATACAGCAATAAAAAGTCATCTGAAAAACATTGTGTCGCATGGTTTTCGCAACTACCCGGGACAGTGGTATAAAACAAACAAACTAAAGCTTTGCTTTTTGACTCGAAAGTCAATAAACCAATATCATATTATTTCTTGAAAGTGATTTTAACCGTTATCGAAAACACTGTTTAAAACTAACGATTTTGTGCAGGGATGTGGCATGGAATGAAGTTGGATAACTAGTTATCTGTACGATGATAACTGATATAAGAGGACAAAGATGTTGGAGTGCCTTGTAAAAGTGCTAGCTTGACTTTAAATAACCTCTGATTGATTGAACGCCTTTCTTTCTTTCCTTCCTTCTTTCTTTCTTTCTTTCTTTCTTTCTTTCTTTACTTATTTATTTTGCTTTTAGAAGCATATGTTGCCGATATGTTGGTTTTCTCTAAGCTTACAAACACCAAATGTAAAATATTACATGCTAGAAGGAACTAATAGAATGGAATAGCTCGTGGGCTAATGTTTTCCATTTCAGACCACGTGTCACACTCTTGGGACTAAGATGCTCATCCATAGTCATGCATCTTCTGTTGTGTAACTGTGTAACAAAAGGATTAAACCCTAGGCAATGAAAAGTGATCTGAAATGGGAAAACATTACGTCCAAGCCGATGAGGTCTATTTTGCAACACTGACAACATACTGGTCGTCTCTACCTAACCATACGTTTTCAAATGATGTAAATAAAAATGTTTGAACTTTTCTTCAAAAATTTTGCCCTTGAAAATCAGGGTGGGTCATATGTATTTTTTAACAACCGTATGGCGAGGTGGGTCATACGAAAATAGTCTTCCAGTTATCTGATTTTGCCGACCTTGTCCCTAAAACGAAGCTGAAAAACTAGGACTGTGGCGTCATGTCATCGTTGGTCAAATCTACCCTTATACCATATACTTTTCTTCGACTTATTTCGCAACACTGGAACCATACTCGTATAGCTCATGAACCAATCATCTATACGTGAGTGACCTTACCGACGAAGACATTTGAATTGATCCATCCTAACATCTTAAATTTGGCAAGTAGAAAAAGGACTTTTTACGAAGTGAAACATTTGAATGAAAATCAAGATAATAAGAAGACAGCTACAGAAATGCAGATGCTTTGTCTTTCAGACGTTTTGTATTTATAGTGCAAGAAGAAAAACCCTCGAGGAAAAAAGGGGAGAATTAAGACGAAGGGAAGAAGAAGAAGAAGAAGAAGAAAAAGAAGAAGAAGGAGGAGGAGGAGGAGGAGGAGGAGGAGGAGGAAATGGAAGAAGACTAGGAAAGTAATGAGACGGAAAAGTCACTAAAGAAAGAGGGATATGTTCTTTGTCATTTTATCAGACGATTTGCATTCAGCATAAAAAGAACCCCCTCGAGGGAAAAGGGATAGAAACTAGGTAGACAGCGATAGAAATCAAGATGCTTTGTCTTTCAGACGTTTTGTATTTATAGTGCAAGAAAAGGAAAACCCCTCGAGGAAAAAAGGGGAAAATTAAGACGAAGAGGAAGGAGAAGGAGAAGGAGAAGAATTTAAGAAGATGAAGAAGAACAAGAACAAGAAATGAATGAAACTAGGAAAGGAATGAGACGGAAAAGGCAGGAAAGAAAGGGATAGAAGACAATACTGTTCTTTGTCATTTTATCAGACGATTTCCATTCATATTGCAAAAAAAGATCAACCTCGAGGGAAAAGGGATAGAAATTAGGTAGAAGAAGAAAAACAAAGGAAAAAGGAAAAAGAAAAGGGAAGATACTGAATTCGGATCTTCAAATAATATGTTTTTTTTTTACGGTCGGCAAGAGACTGATGTTGATTGAAAACCCGCTTCATTCCAATGTCGCTTCACCGTTGGCACACAGATACCGTCCTATTCTTTATATTTTTTAATATTTTTGCTTTGAATGGCATAAAAAAGACTGCAGAAAAACACATCTTCAGTCAACTTCAAACTGCTGAAGGAAAACGGTCTTAGAAATCTTGAAGTTCTCAGCCAGAGTTGTAAGATAACCCTGCCACATATCAAGGTATGGTATTAAGCTATTATTGAGTTATTTTTAGGTAAATTCGTTTTGAAAAGGAATTCATACCGTCGCTCATTCATTTATAAAAAGTGCGTTTTCAACTGTAGAAGACATATTTCATTGTTTTTCAGCTCGTACCGTTTTTCTAACGTTTTGTTCCGAGATGCTTTTTGTACGGTAAGAGGAGACGACAAATCTCCTTGGGGTGATCCCTCCCGAGAAATCGCAGCTAGTGAATTTTGAAATTGTTACCAACTTTTCCAGAATCGCCGTACAATTGTCGCAATTTTGCCGTAGACATCGCCTCAAAATTCCCACGTGGAAACTTTCCTTGTAATGTAATGCTCTCGAACGATCCAGCAGCCAACAATCTGATTGGTTCCGAACATTACGTGAAAGTTTTAAAGACAAAATTGTCGGATTTCGGCTCGTGTTGCGTACTTCCTCTATCGCCCTGCCACGCGGCACAAGGCATGGCACGAGACAAAACCAAGCTACAAGACTATGAAATACAAAACGTACTCCAGAAAGAGACGGGTAACTGTTTCATTGGTTTATGAAAATATGTTATAAAATAACTAGGATAGTACGCGCGCTCTGATTGGTCGAAAGCCGTGTTTGATGAGGTTATCAAAACACGCTC
>WUCR03007547.1:0-11503 GCA_009858155.3 Phymanthus crucifer
TTTAACCAACCAACATGGCTGCCATGAACACACCCTACAGACAGATGAGCCCAGGGCTTAAAATAACCACACTAAATGTCCAGCATCTGGCCAAAATTATTTTAATGGACAACAGATAAAAAGGCATGACCAGGGCTTAAAATATCTGCAAGACAGGTAGTTTAGGACGGTTAGGACAGACATTTCCTTATGTCTGGCTGTTACATTTTAAGCCCTGCAGTCTCTGTTTTTGACCTAACAATTATCCACTCAAAGAGACTTTGAAACTTACAGTGTAAGTAAAATGCAAAACACTCATCAGAGAGCAATTTGATAACAGCAGGGTGGGGTAATGCAATACACCACTTCAGGGTTACTGTGACTCAAGGTCAGCCTCGTTAGCATGGATTATATTCTTTAGAAATGACTACAGTCCACTGAAATGTTAGGAATTGACACCTCAAGAACAATTGAGGCAATAGGCCACTTTCGATATCCTGGTCGCGTGATTACGAACAAAGCAATTCAAAACGAGGCCCAGGGGAAACAAAAGAATATATTAGGATTATCCCTTTGTTTCCCCTGGGCCTCGTTTTGAAATGCTTTGTTCGTGATCACTCGACCAGGATATCAAAAGTGGCCTATTAAAATATTCCACAGGCTGCACTCATACTCTGATGAATATATTACACTGTACCGAGGCTGACCTTGAGTCACAGTAACCATGAAGTGGCATATTTATATGTCTCTTGTTGAACATTTCATACATTGGTCTATTTTTTAATGTACAAGAAATAAAAGATCTTGTTAAAATATGCTAAATCTTACAGTGCAACATGCAAAAGTATGATCAGTGCTACACTAAACCTGTGAAAAAGAGACCTTACTAGACCCTAATTCTATATTTCCTGTTGTGTCTTTGAACTGTTTCAATACACCATTTCACAGTTCTTGTCACTCAACCTCAGCCTCGTTAGCATGTAATTATTCTTTAGAATTTGACTTCAGCCCGTGAAAATGTAAGGAATTTGCACCTCAACGAACAATTGAAATAATCAAAAATTCCACTGGTAGTACTCCATTTCTAAAGAATATATTTCACAGTAGCGAGGCTGAGGTTGAGCAACGAGAATTGTGAAATGGCATATTTCACAGGTTGAATGTCTTCACCTTTGATGTATTTGCATACTTTTGCACATGAACTTTTGTATGTTGATTATAAACCTTGATGCAAAGCTGGTTTTGTGTACAAGGTCATTTGACAGCAAAGCATACTGCATAAAAGTGTGCATAAGTGGTTATATTTTTGCACATTGCTCTGTAACATACGAAAGCACTTTTCTGTCATAAAAAAGAATAAAAACTGAAACTTTTCTAGACAAAATTCTGTCTAGTAGTGTACTTTATGCCTGCCAAACCACATGACTGTGAAATACCAGCCAAATGAGCATGTTTGTACACTGATTATCAAAGCACAGGAGCAATACTTTCAATAAATACTGCTGTACTCTATGACCACAGATTCATTTGCACAGGCTTAGCCTTGTTTAAGAACAAATCATTTGTAAAAGTCAACAACATGCGAAGAATGTACAAGTTGGACAATACTGATGGTTTGAAATTCCACGGACTTTAAATGGTTTTTGTGAATATCCAACTTACAAACGAGGCTAAGCCTGTGCAAAGGAGTCTGTGGACAAAGTGTACAGCAGTATTTATTGAACGTGAAAGTATATATAGGACATAAATTGGGTAAAATAATAATTACTAAATAGTCATCTACTATCAGTGATTTTCATAATTAATGGACAGCAAAGTTCGAAAATAATACAAAGATGCAAGACAGTGTTTTTTCTGCTGTATTACAGCATCTTTCTTGCATCTTTGTATTTATTAGTTGATACCATTCACAGCTTGACTGGGTGACAGTGAAAAAGCAAAGGGCAGTGACAATGTGCAACTTGGTTGTTCCCATATACGATGGCAACGTCAACTGGAAATACAAATAATTTCACTTTGGGTTTTCACACCTTCAAAGTCCATTTTGCATGTGGATGAGCTGACTTCACTTACAACATTTGGAATGAAATCTCCAATGAACAGAACCACCAAGTGAAGTTATTTACACTTCCGGTTGACATCGCCATCGTAGATTTTGCCAATCTTAAGGTTGCTAAGGTAATATGAAAATCACAGTAGTATTCCAACCTACAATGAATGAATTTGCTTTATCATATAATTATCCATATTATAATACCTATAATATTCTCCTTTTTGAAAAACGGATTTTTTTTTCACACGTGAAAATATCGTCACTATGGTCATGCATTAAGTTTTTTTAAAACAGCTTATTAAAGTTGATTTTATGGATAATTATATAATAAACAGGATATTACATGCTGGGTACTTACAAAATTTATCTTATAGTGTTGAAAATCTCTTACTTGTTCGCTGAGCTCACTCATGAGAGATCTCTTCAACAGTTGAAGATCAATTTTATATATTCTCCATGCTCTCATGTAATATCCTCCGTGTCTTACTGTATTTGCTACTTGTATAAATACAATATTATTCATGTCCTACTCTGGGTAAAGGTATCAAGGATGCTCCTCTAAAATTTCAATAACTGTATGTGATAAAAAAGGCTTACAGTACGACTCGCCTAAGTGTAACCAAACAACAAATTCTTTTACAAGTTAGCCAATCAGGATGTGAGAATATTTACGTGAACTTCCTTTGTTACTGCATGGATTTGAACTTTGAAGCAAAAACATGAATAAATGCCTGTAAGTTTTTATCTTTGATATTGATTTTGTTCTTTTGGCTTCCTAACACTTTTTGTAGGCAGTCCTTTTTAATGGAAATTCTTTGCAGGAAGTGATTTGATGGTATTTGTGAAAAAGTTTGTTGGGTGAGTACAGCAAGGTGCACCGCACTGTAAGGGGCTTGATTTTGAATAACCTCACATCTTAGATGGCTTAAGTGGCTCCATCTCTGGGTATCATGCATCCATTACTTCATTCATAGGGTACTAATATATTTGAGAATTTTCATTGGGCATCCTAAAAGATACCCAAGTTATACCAGAGTTATAGATTTCCATTTTCAAAAGCCCTAAAATATTATTCATTGAACTAAAACTTAGAACAAGCATCCCTAACACTTTAACCAGGGAACTCCCTGCCTGACCAACCACATTTAGTAGCTGCGGTAGTGTATGTTATAGATGAAGTCTGCTCTTATCTTCATTCAAACACTGTTATCTATGTCGGTAACAGTTCATGTAAACTCTTCAAGTAGGCTTCATGAAGTTTCTTGATAAAATCACTGTCATTCTGGGAAAAAATACCGAGTAGCTTTGTTAGTTCTTCAACAAGGATCAACAGAAACACTAGATGAAAAACTAACCAATATGAATACTGAAAACATTGATAGCCAGAGAGATTGACCCTGTTTCAATCAATGATGTCTGTTTGTTATGTGACTAGAGTGTATTTGTTGGTTCTCTAACAATTCATTCTTTGGTTTGGTAAAACTAAGATAGTGAGAGCCCCACAACTGACAGTAGACCAATTATTGGCCAACAGAGCAGCGACAGTTCGTCAAATGTTTGTCAACAGTAAGTATCAACTTCTGAATTCTAGTTACTCGCCTATGAAAATAAATACATAGCTTCATAGGTATGTACAGTAGAACAGCATTTTGGCATCAGTCCGTAATTTGCATGGTGTGGGGATATGAAAGGTTTAAAATAATTAATGCATTGCTCTGCCCACCTGTACCCATACACCTATAAGAAATTTAGCAACCAGAGCTGGCCAGTAGTTAGATTTGCTCCAACTCTCCCTTCCTCATTATTTTTCCGTCAATGAGACATCAGATTCAAATTTCATCAATTCAGATTACGAGAGCTTTCTGAGGGAAAAAATTGAAAAGCAAACGACACTTGTACTCTGCACCTCATTGACATTTGCGGACGGGATGCTGTCTGGTGATGTAAGCTGTTGACTGTTTCTTAACCAATGAGAAGTAAAAACACGACACCAAAGGCTCTGCCACTGAGCTGTTGAATATTAATGAGATGCCGAGTTTTACAAGTCTCTTTCGCATTTCAATTTTCTTTGTGCCTTTCCCTCGGAAAGCTCTCGCAACCCAAAGTGACGAAATTTGAATCCAACGTCTCATCAACAGAAAAATAACAAGCGAGTAAGACCAGTGGTTAGTAGTTATTAGTTGGAGCTACAGTGTTGAGCCTACCTTCATTAAATACATCATAGCCTGTAACAACTGTTCCTGGGTTAAAGGAGAGATGTCCAGTTTCTGAGGTGTTGTTTTGGGTTGAGGATCAGGTGCTGTGGTTTTTGCTGCCAGTGTTTTAAAAGCCATAGGAGATAAAAGGGAAGTGGAGACAGTTGAGGGTGGGTCTGAGCCTTTCTGGGGTGAGTCCTGTGAGAAAAACACAAAAATAATCAAACACTAATATAGTGCTAACAGTAGCATACTCTGTAGGCAATGCAAGCAGTTACTCTGACTGTCAGTATCTTTCACTTCTGTGGATTCAAAGGCTCACTGGTTACTGCAGTTTTCTGTTTTCTGCGAACTCAGACATTTCAACAGCTTGTTGTGAAATGGGTTTTTTGCAGCCATCAATCAATGCTAATTAGATGGTACCTCTTATCTTTGTTATTGACGGCAGCAAAAATTCACTAGCTGTTGAACGTCTGCGTTCGCAGAAAACGGAAAACCGCAGTAAAGCCTTGTGCATGAAGAATCAAGTTCATTTGATGTGTTGTTCTATTTTATCCTAATAGAAAATTATGCTGTAGAACACAGGGTTTTACCGGACGCAGAATTCTGCATCTTTTACGCAAAAATATTGGAATAGGACGCACAAACGAAAACGGATTGCGTCCTCGGGGACGCAAAAAATATTTTTGAAAAACGAGATGTTTGAAAGGGTGCATGCCCTCGGACTCTCTTTTTTCTAACTTGGGACTCCTAAGGCATTGGGTTGGAAGTCTAGTGGACCCCAAAATGAATCAACCAAGGTAAAACCCTGAGAACATGACTAATTCATGATTTACACAGCACACCATACCATCTCAATATGACCAAAAGCACAATAAGACATAAATGTGCACCGATTAGTAGGAGTTGCACATGTAAGCTCTGAGGGTGGTCTGGGTTCCACTGCATCCTCAGTGGTTCTTCTAACTCCCACTGATATTGTTAGTAATGATGACATGTTAGGGACATTAGATTGACCTACCTGTTGTTGTTTTGTGACTTGCTGTATATCCCCCTGAAATAGCTAAATATGACACAAATCATCAAAACAAAACATCCAAAAATTAAGAACATGCACATCCCTCCTGTCTGGGTATGGTAATTCAGTTTGGTTATTGCTTCTTGTTTCTGTGTGCATTTTTACAGAATAGTGTTAGGCCTTGTTTACACAAGGTTCATAATCATAACCATAATCATAGTTGCAATTGTACTGTAAGTAAGAGTTAGTTACAGAGAACGGAGACATAAATGGCTGTATAGGTTATTAAAACCCAGTGTGACCAAAAAATCATAGCCTTGACTCCAGTCTCAAGCATATCATGAACTAAGAACATCATAATGAACATAAACAGGATCTGAACATTTTTTTCTTAGGACTATTAATTATGATCATCGTGCTTACAACAGTTCTTGTGTGAACAACTGGCTTTATCATTACCAGATGGAGTTTGATATACCTTTCTTTGTGCTCCAGACCTATCAGGAGACATATCGGAAGTTCCTTTAGAAGATAACACCTTGCTCACTGACAAAGACTGAGGTTTAACTGCATGCTTATCCCTGGTATAGCCCAAAGGAAGCTGGTTATTTGATAAACCATTTTCTGTGATGCTTGGAAACTGCGATGGTGTAGAGGGGTATACAGGTGGTTGATAAGGAGCAGGGGTGGAATAAGCCCTCTGTTTGACTTTCCAATGCTCTTTTCCTGTTATTGCTTGCTTTAACTTATCCATTTGCTGTTGATTTTGTTGAAGAAACTGTTGCTGTTGTTCTTGAAGGGATGGTTTTTGTTCAGGAGGTTCAGCTTGCTCTGATGTCCTCTGTTATTCATATGAATGAAAAAAATGAATAAGTGGATGAATGGATGAATGGATGAATGGATGACTGGACAGGTGGAAGGAAAGGGGGAAAGGAGGGAGGATGTATGGCTTTACAACCAGAAGAAAGGAAAACCCATAATCAGTTAAATACTGCAAGAGAACCAACTACACTCAGAAATAGTGAGTGACAAATGAACTCAGTGAGACACATTTCACCATGTTAACCTGGCTCCTCTGCATGTGAAGTTGTTAGCATTGCACTATATTGGATTATTCTTTGGCCAGCTCAGGGTGCTCATTTTCCAATATTGTTATGTGTAACATGACTTGTTGTAATGATGAATTACCTTGTTATACTGCTCTTGTGCTTTGGCAAACATACTCATAATGTCCACTTTACCACTAGATTCCTCTTCTTTTTGTTCTTTGTCCTTTGTCCCACAAGACATACCGGTATCAATAATCAATGTATCAAACACTGTGACTATACCATTACTTTAAATTTTACTAGACTACTCATTTACTTTTCTGTTTTCTGCAAAGTCAGTCATTCCAACTGCTAGTGGATTTTTGCTGCCGCCATTAACAAAGATAAGAGGTACTGACTAATAGTTATGATTGACAGCAATGAAAAACCTTTTTTACAACTTGCCATGGAATGTCCGTGTTTGCAGAAAACAGAAAACTGCAGTAATCTCACCCATCCCTGTACCTTATCAAATACCATACATAATCATATACGAAAGTCATACTTAGGTTCTGAAATCTTGCCACGCTGTAGTTGCACACTTTACATACCTTTGAAGCAAATTCTGGATTACTGATCGGTCTTTTGTGAGGAGTTGTCTCCTCTGTACTTAGTCTGTAGAACAAGAGAATGCTACACTCAAGCGAGGAAGTTTCATCAAGTCTCATAACAGTTGAAACAAGTATGGCAACTCATGGCTAGAGATGCAGCAGAGAGTTCTTGTGGAATATAAATATATACCAGTATATAAAAAATATCAACTTACCTTATTAAAAGATTTGATAGCCTAGCACATTCCAGTGCATCATAAAACCATATTCCAAAAATACCATCTAAATGACAGGAACAGTAAAATGAATATTAAATAAATGTACATTATTTTTATAACCGATATTTTGTGCAGCCATGAGGGATAGCAAATTTTTGTACTCACTTTTTTTGTTTCTAAACAGAAGAAAAGGATCCTGTTGTTTGAATTCCATATCACTAGTAATTGCTTCATTAATATTGTTCATATTTAGTCGATTCATGATAAAAAATGCATGCCTGGGATGACTGGATCTGAAAATACAAACTTATGTTATCAAGTGTTTCTAACATTTTCAAAAACGTTTAATAGACCTTTTTCGAAATAAAACACGACTGCTGAAACGCTTTACTGCAGATGCATTTGCACAGGGTTATAGCCTCGATTGTGGATAAAATATTCATAAATGCCAAGGAGAAAGCAAAAATTGTTGAACTTGAACGATGGAATTTTCACGAGCTGTTCTGGTAGTTATGAATATGTTACATGCAATGGAGGCTAACCCTGTAGAAATGAGTCTGCTGTGCGTGGCAGACGGGGAACTCGAAACTGGAGTATTGTGATAATTAAACATTTTGACAGAATTGTTGACGATTATTTCACATCGTACCTATTATAAACAAAAAGTGCACCTTCCACATCCGTTTTATCCTGCAATGCAACAACAAAGTTGTTATTGTAGAAAATATTTACAGTACAAATGATATATATTATATATATATATATATGCAGTAAATCTCAAAATTGTTGACCAGATAAAAAGACATTTAGTCCAAATCCAGAAACTCATTAATAATTTATAAGCCTTTGGTCCAATAATTGGAGTGCCCACACATCACCTGTGTGGACCTTTATACTCAATAAAGTCCTCCTTATTAGTATTCTTTATATTGGTTGCATTTATAAGGGAAGGTTCATTTAATATGATGCAGGGGGGGGGGGAGATGAAGATTTCAAGGGGGGCCCTTTGATTTCCGAAAAATGGGCCGGGCTTCTGAATTTTTGGGATGGTCAAATTTGGGTGTTGAATTATTTTCCTACATATAAGAGGGGGCCTAAAAATATTGTCAAAACATGGGGCAATGAAAATTTCCCAAGTTAGATTTTAAAATCTTCATCCCCCCCAGTCATATAAATGAACAGATACTACAAAATTCACCAAAGTGTGGAATCATCGTTAAAATTCGTATGACGGCCCCACCTACAAACATCAACATTTCTGTCTGCATTCCTTTCTCCACGAGTCGGCATCCTTTTGATACTTTTCTTCTCTGCTGATTAGCAAAAGGATGCCGACGCATGCAGACAGAAACGTTAATGTTTGTGGGAGGGGCCGTCATACGAATTTTAACGACGATTCCACACTTCGGTGAAATTCGTAGTATCTACTGTTTTTATCGAAACACCGACGCAGTCTAAGGTAGTTTTGACTAGTTTCTACCATATTAAATGACCCTTTCCTTACCAGGCAAAAGTCACTTTATGTATGTGAAAATGTAAAAACTTGTTTCGATCACTAGTTAATGATATTGATGAGCTCACTGGGATATACTTATTGTAAATAAATTATTAACGAGAAAGATACGTTTAAAAGGAAACTAGATACATGTAAAAAGGAATTTCACTTTCGAAATTGAAATCTGTTCAGAAAGCATTATAGATATTGTGCTCAATAAGTATATTATGCAAAGAAAAAGCTGTTGATTCTGTTGATTTTATCAATAACAAAATTTTATTTTTTCGCCGTTAAAATTTCTTAGACAAAACAAGACAACATGTTTGAATGTTTTTTTTTTCAAATCGCTGATTGATAAGGGGAAAAAATACAATACTCGTACATAGACTGGTGAATACAATTCCAATGCCCAATCTTCCTGCACTCTAAAACAATTATGCATTGAAAAGATAAGCTTATCATGTGAAAAATTACATGACATCACACGACCAACTCGCTCGCCATTTTGTCAAACAATCAAACGTAATTGTTGCTTAATCTACTCACCCACGCTTGCGTTTCGGATTTGAACTTGTATAAAGCGACTTGTGAGGCCGTATCTACAATATTTACAACGAACTGATCGGATTTTTTGATTGCATTCAGGTTTAATTTGAGTTCGAGTTCTGATGGCCAAGACACGCTGCTGCCAGCCGCCATCTTGGATTAGATCTTGTCATACGATCAACCGCTGACCTAAACGAACACAGGTAACCCACGCACACCGTTGATGTAGTGCGCACCTCTTTTCCTTTTAGATCATCTATACTATTGGTCCAATCAAGCCAAATTTTGCTCAAACCCTATACTCTTCATTCCTATTTTTTCGAATCCCATTCTATTCCAACTGCATTGTTTTTTTTCATCATCCCAGTCCCTCTATCTCCACCCTCCTCCCCAAAAAAGAGAAGCGAATCCAATCTCCCATTGAACTTCTTCATGGGAAAAAAATGGATGTTTTTGAATAATCCCTTGTGTAATGATGCTAAAACAATAACTATAATATAAGGAAAATAATATGATAGTAAATCAATCTTTCTTGAAAGGCTAACGCCCTTAAAAAGGCGGGAAAGGGCTGGCGGTCGCGCCTGCGTACAACGCCCTTCATGTTGTTTGGATCCGACATTTTCAAAATGTTTACTCGAACAATTAAGTCCTTGACTTTGTTGTCAAAATGTACATCAATTCACTTTTAAGACGTTGCTATGTCAAGAATAATCGTTAAACTTGGTCTTTATGTGAGTGAGGATCGGAAGGAACTGGGAAAACGTGTGGAAAATCAATCGAAATTCGAGAATCTTCGATCAAGAAGCTTCTCCGTCGTCAACTTGTCCACTAAGAAATGATCATTCTTAATTAACGATCTTTTCAGGACCACGAAATACTCACAGAACAAAAATAGATGAAGAAAGGTAAATAAAAAAGGTAATAATACTAAACTTGTTTGATTTAACGATCTAATTCTCTTGGATTTCAGCTTTTTTTTAACAAAAAAATGTACTAAAACTCTCTCTTTTACGCTGCTTTACTGGAGTCCAAAGGAAGCTTGTTCAAAGAAAGTTAGTCATTCACTCATAAGCTAGCGTTTCTTATCCAGGCGCGCGGATCCAGGGGAGGTGAAATGGGTGAATTTTCACCCCCCTTTTTCTGAGCCCCCTTCTTTCTTTTTTTTCTTATCCCTCAAATATTGAAATAATTACAAAAATTCACCCCCCATTTCAAAATCATGGATCCGCGCCTGATACCACCATATTATCGTTTGAGGGGGAGTTGGAAGTTATACTTTCTCAGATGATAACGATTTCTATAAGATGATTCTAATAATATAAGCTTAAATCGATGTTGAGGTATAAAGTGACTCCCACGTCAGGCGCATTCATAAACATTACCATTAATTGTTCTACAGGGTTGATTTTTTTATGTAAAGATGGCGAGAAAAGCAAGAAAAGCGCCCATCAAAGGAACGGTAAGCTCTGTAGTTAGTATATTTGTATTTTCATTAGGGACAGACCATTAGAATTTTGGGGAGGGGGGGATGGGGTGGACAATGTATTTTTTGTCACCCACCCCTTCGAAAGTGTAATGGTCCTTCCCTTACTGTGCTTGGGCACGTATGAACAGACGTTCTCGGCCACGGTCTAAAATTTTTTCCCATTTCACACGACGTGTCAGACTTGAAAATAAGATTTTTCGTTTGAGTGTCGGTACCTATATCATGTATCTTCTCATGCACAACCATTAAACTATAAATGATACTTTAGGAGGGAGTAACACTTGATCTGAAATGGGAAAATACGTGAGGTTCGACAGTCTGAGGGCCGGAAGTGGATTCTTACCACCTCTCAGCCCGTCATCACGTCAATTTGCACGCCTCCACGCCCTTACCAGATATAGTGCGCAACTCCCGCGCCACTAATGGGACCAACCTGGAGCCATACTCCTTAAGAGTTTATTGATATCAATTATCATCGATATAGGAAGCAATCAATATAAATATTTGGATCGCCTCTTGTTTACATAAGTATTACATCCAGTGTGACAAGGTAGATTTTTGAAAATTATTTTATGTCAAGCAGCTAACTTTCTCCTTTGGAAAATCGAGTTTCTCGTCTTACGAAAATGTTGTATTGCTAGTTCCTGCCGCGAAAACTTTATGGAAAACAAGATATCAGGCATCTTGAAAATCAACAGTTAACGAAGTTGGACCAGATAAGGGACTTGTGAGATATTAGCAGCGGTGTACAGTCCTTTGAAAGACCTTTCTCATAATGGCTGCCAAACCCGGTTAAGACTAGGAACAAGTGCATGGAAGCAGTAGATGGTCTTTTCAGTGTGCTATTTTAGGTCTAACCCCTAGCAGGGTAGGG
>WUCR03007734.1:0-11490 GCA_009858155.3 Phymanthus crucifer
TGTGGAATTAAAACTGGGATTTTAATAAAATTTTGGCTGGGAAAATGGGATTAGGACCCCCCCTTCAGGACCCTCTTGTAACTGTAACTGATGAATGAGTCAGTAAAACTTATCTTGTAAAGCAGTCACGTCGAGAGAACTGCAGCACACGCCCAAAACAACGAATGTCAAAGTACCTTTTGTTCATGAATCATGATGAGCCTGCTTTTTCTGAACCTTTGTTTTTAAAAAGACTCAATCGACCTCTGATTAACTCGACCACCAGTAAATTTAGCCAGTTATGTTAATAGTTGAAGCAAGACAATGATATGCATATATTCTCTTGCTTGCGATGCTTTGGAAGAAAGAAAAAGGAAGGAAGCAGGAAGGAAGAAAGGAAGGAAGAAAGAAAGAAAGAGTGGAATGAAAGACATTTGACAACATCAGAAGTACACACAGCATAAATTAATCCCCTCATGTCGTTTCAAGAGGCATGTATTTAAATTTTAACGTGTAAATATTTATAGAATTTTAACTGCTTTCGCATCTTTCAGAACTCTCATTTATTTATCCGTTTACGACTAAAAAAGTCAAATCCATCAAAAAACAAAGAAAACGGTCTGTCTTTGTATTACTATTGTTAGCTACTTAGAAGAATTTTTAGAATGATTGTGAGAGAGTTTTCAGCTCCAGCTGTCCCTCATTTAACTTCCTTTGGGCCAATTATTGACTGACAGAGTAAAAACAAGATTATGGTCTATTGAATGTTGTCTACTTTAGACAAAAACCGACAAAGGAACAATGATAATAAAGATGTCGACTTAGGTATGTTCTGAAACCAGGTGAAACCCTTTACTTCGATAAACACACACTTTAGTCATCAGTCTTTCTCAAGACTACACTATCACACCCGGACCACAGGGAGCCCAGGCAATGGATCTGAAGTGAATTCGAAAATATTTAAAAATACGAAAAATAAAATAAAATTGTGTCAACTTTATTAAAACATCTAGAATGGATTAAAATGGTTTTCAAAAAATTTCCTCCTCCATAGTTATAATAATTGGTCAATTATTCCAACCACACCAAATCAACTTCCTGCTTACTTGCTTATGCTTACTATGCTTACACTCTAACCAGATGCCTCGTGCTCGGCATTTCCTCGTCCGGTAGTGACGTCATGAGAGTACCGGAAGCGATGTTTTGACGCATGCGTATTATCAATGCTTGGCTGGGGGTCGGTTGATGCGTTGCAGGGCCAGCGAAGCGAAGGCGTTGTTCGCCATCTTGGTTTGAACTTTAAAACCGGAATTTCCTTAAAATACTTCGTCATTCCAGCCTTTTGACTGAGCCGAAACGTTCTTTGATATTTCTTTAATACACCATGTCGATTAGACGGCAAGTCAAAAATGTTGTGAAGAATTATTCCAATTCTGAAGTGAAGGTCCGCGAGGCGACGTCGAATGATCCATGGGGTCCCTCTAGTTCATTGATGTCAGAAATAGCCGATGCTACATACAATGTCGTGGCGTTTTCAGAGATAATGGCTATGATATGGAAGCGTTTAAACGATCACGGTAAAAACTGGAGACATGTTTACAAAGCACTCGTATTACTGGACTATATTATCAAGACTGGGTCTGAAAGAGTTGCCCAACAATGCCGAGAGAACATTTTCGTGATTCAGACGCTGAAAGATTTTCAATTTATCGACAAAGATGGGAAAGACCAAGGGATGAATGTGAGGGAGAAAGCGAAGCAACTCGTCGCTTTGCTTAAAGATGAAGAGAGACTGAAGAACGAGCGACAAAGAGCTTTGAAAGCCAAGGAAAGATTTGCTCAAGCCAGTGGTGGCATTGGCAGTGATTCTTTGAGGAGCGGGAAATTGAGAAGTGAGTCTGGAGGAAGCTTAACAGATATTCGACAAGCGTCTTCAGGGGATAGTACGTTGCCTACAAGTCGATCGTGGGAACCAGAGCGTAAAAATGCTCCCAGTGATATCGAGAATTGCAGACCAGCAAATGCTAACGAGGAAGAGTTGCAGCTCCAGCTGGCACTGGCTCTCAGTAAGCAGGAAGCGGATGAGAGCAAAAAGATTGATGATAACGATGATGAGAGGCTACAGATGGCGATTTCTGAGAGTCAGAGAGATGGAGGAACAACAGCGTCACTTGCAACAGCAGACCCATGGGGAACAACAACAACACAAGTGTCTAGCAGCTTACAGTCTGACCCATGGGGTACAGGGAGTCAACCAGTGTCACAACCATCTGTCGATCCATGGGGTACCCCAGCAATGTCAATACCATCAGATCCTTGGGGCACATCAGGTGTTACCCAAGTCTCTACAGCTCCTATGGTTTCATCTGCACCAGTTGACCCATGGGGTGCTCCAGCTCCGCCACCACCTGTGCAGAATGACCCCTGGGGTGTACCCCCATTACCACAAGCAGAGAGTAACCCATGGTCATCAACAAATGGTCAGTCTAACACTCCCGTCAGCTTTGATCCATTTAATCAGCCATCATCAATCACTCCTGAAATGAGTACTACTTCTTTGATGGATGGATTTGGCAACCCACCTATAGCAGCTTCCCAGCCATCTGTTGACCCATTCAGTACACCAGGCATTGGCCAAGATCAACTAGCTGATCAGAAAAAGAATCCAGATAATTTCCTTGGTGGTGGGTTACCCAAAAATCTTGTCGACCTGGATCTTCTTGCTTCAACAAAGAATTCTGCTCCCAACCCATTTTTGAGTAACCCACAAACAGAACAAACTAAATCTAGCAATCCTTTCCTGCAAGAAAGACCACAACAGCCTACGCTTAATCAGCTACGGCAACAAAACATCTCTGCTCCAGTGGGGAGTGTAGGGAATGCATCATTTGGTGGTGGCAGCGATAACATATTGCTACCAGCTCCTCTTATACCTAGTTCTTCAGCAGGATCCTCAAATCCAAATCCTAATAATCCATTCATGTGAAATGTTCATGGGAAGAATCTAGTAAGTTTATGTACCTTATGTTTGAGAATTCAGGTACCAGGGTATATCAGTTGAATAAAATAATTTTGATACTGATTACTCTTGTGCTGCCAGTTTAATGTGTTTTTCTCGTAGTAACGGGGACATACAACAAATATAATCTTGACTTTTTGAGAGTGTTCTAATTCCAGCTGAGCTAGTGACTTGCCCTTGTTAGAGAGCATTTGTTTGATTAAATTTGACGTACATGATCTTACTTGATATCAATAAAGCAGCCACAAAAAGCAGGTTAAATTGGGAGATTGGTGTTTTTTTCCTTTCTAAATAGCAATGTTAAATAATTTTTTCTGTCAATTTTTAGTTTGATAGGTTAATATGAATTCATAATTTATATTAGTACTAACAAAGTTTTCCTTCTTGAAGGTACTTGGATGCTAGAAGTTGGAAAGTCCTGGACTATTTACAGAAATCTCTGCCTTGAGCGGGACACTTCAGCTCTCGTAACATCAAGGACTCTAACCTTCATGCAGTATGTAAAATATACAGTGAAGAAAATTCAGAAGTTTTTTTTATTCTGAAATCTTCCATTTTGGACAGACCAATATTGTATCAGTAGCTGTACGGAAGGTGTCTGATGAAATTTTTACTCTAGACTCTTCAGGCATATTGCCATCTTTATCTATTCACAATGCTAGCCAGCCAAGTGACTCCAAAGCAGTTTTAGGAAAGTAGGAATTTATGGTTATAATTTTGGCCCAAATTATGTCAAGTAAATTTAAAACTTTTTTGGTTAACTTTTCTCGATTTTGAAAAATTTTGATTTCTTTTGGGTGTGTGTTAAAATGCCCTATGGACATACGATGTAATTATTTAGAAATGAATACAAAAAGTGGGTGGAATATGGCTGTTAATTATATAGACACAAGTGTTTTACTGGGAAATATGCCACTCGTAAATTTTCCATATCCTTGCTAGTGAAGATATCAGTGACGTCACTTCCAATGTTTTCCCACTCAGATCATTAGTTTTTGCTCATGTTTTTGTCCATTGGCTTGAAGATATGAAGTATATCTTCTCAACTTGAAAATATTTCAATTGTTTGCTGTGCTCACTCGTGAAATATTTTCACCACTCGAAGATAAAATTCATATCTTTGCACCTCTGTGTAATATCCTCTCTATATATATTTATACAAGTGATTTTTAAATTTTCTTGCTTTTAGGTAGACTGTACAGTCATTTCCCTAATTTATGTCATTTGTTTATGACTACGCTATGGGCTGTCCCTTCCAGTATTCATTTTTGGGGAATCAACCCCTCCGTTTCATTTATTTCACATCAGCATCTCTGCTAATATTTGGTGAGGATATTGGTGTTGTATGAGGTTTCTGCTGTAAGCCTGCTTTGCAGTCCATTACGATTAAAAACCTGAAAATTCTGCTTTGACTTTACCTTGCTACAATGACTTAAAATAATAGCCATTCATCATTGTCAAACCAAAATTGGATCTTCTCCATTGTTTTTTCTTAATTTGAATGGAGCTTGTTTTAGGGTGCAATCAACTCACTCCTTACGGACACCCACCTACTATTGATACCTTACCATCATTATAGGTGGAAGTAAAATTTGCAGCAAAAAATAAAAAATGACTACAATAATTCACTTGCGCTATAGCATGTGTGTTATTGGGGACACACTACAGTCCTTGGGGCGTCTGCCATAGTGACAGTTGACTTGTAATAGAATATAATGGGTTATGGTAAGGTATTGCAGGATTGTTCTTGCAATTTGCTTCTGCTAAATGCAATTAGATATACAAATACTTTCATCAGAGCAGAGATAAATATTACAATTAACAGTCAAGTATTTCATGGACTATGTATATTACCTTCCTACTTTTCTTTTACATAAATATAAGCCCTAGAGCTGGTTATTTGAAAAGCTTCAGAGCACTTCTTATCCAACTAAATGCAAATGAAATATTACAGGAGAAATCCTGTAGCAAATACAAAGAATCCTGATAATATTTTATGGTGCACACATGATGCCAAAACATAGCTAGATAATAAGAAACATATAGACAACTTAGGGTGCATAGAATGCATTTAGTCAAAGTGTGAAATAGTTAGATAAGTTTATCTAAATTAGTTAACAATTTACCTAGTTGACGTCACCTAAAATAGTAAAAGCGTGCCAAATAACGGTCATGCTAATCCGGGGGGTTCCTTTACAAAAGAATGTGGGGAAAAGACGGTGGATCTTACTACCGAATTCACTGAACTGTTCACAGCCCAAAAATAACGATTGACTCGTCTTCGTTATTCGAACTACGCACGTGACTTGTTCGGTCAACTGAAATGATCATGTGACATGCAGATCCTTGTTAATTCCATTGTTTCAAGCAAGGATTTGCATGTCACATGATCATTTCGGTTGCCCGAACAAGTCACGTCTGTGGTTCGAATAACGAGGACGAGTCGATCGTTATTTTCGGGCTGTGAACAGTTCAGTGAATTCGGTAGTATCATCATTTCCCCCCTGATTTTGAGGCCGTTGGCACGTGATTTTTCAAATTATGTGACGTCAGCTAAAATAGTGAAATAGTTATCTAATTTAGGTGACGTCAACTATTTCACACTTTGACTAAATGCACTCTATTATTTCTAATCTTCAAAACATGCACCCTATATCAACCCTAAAATGTCTAGTAAGATACATGTATTGGACGACTCGGTGTAAAATAAGTTTTGTGAAAAAGTAAAACACTTGGATGTGTTTCGTGTTGAAAAAATATAAAAAAAAATATAATAAAGTCAAACATACCTAAGGGTGAAATCAGTTGTCTTTGTTCATTATTTCTTCCAGTGTCTTTCGTTCATTTATTATTTTTGAGCAGCATTACATGTTTGTTACCACCTTGGAACAGCAGCTGTATGACTTTGGAATGAGTGTTGCTTTGGACGTAAAATGGTCAGTCTTAAACACTCGATACTACCAAAACAGGTAGAGTGTGAATTTGACTTGTCGTGTAACACTTGTTTGACTGCACAATTGTGAACGTTCACACACACATTCCTAAGTTGTGAGCGGCTTATTACCTTTGAAGTTCGGTTGAAGTGCACGGTGCAATGTGGCCGTTACTTGTACTTGAATAGCATGTTCAAAGATAATTAGCCGCTCGGGACTTAGGAATGTGTGTGTGAATGTCCACGATTGTGCAGTCAAACAACCGTTTCGCAACGAGTCAAAAAATGTTCTACCTGTTTTGGTAGTATCATAGACTGTTGCTGCTGCCAATGTCTATCCATCCTCTAAATATTCCAGCTATCTGGACAGCTCATCTTCCCCTTTCAGAAATAATTGGATATGTTTAATATATTCGGCCTGATCTATCATCTTTAGGAAAGTATACTACATTCTCATTTCTGACAGTTTTAACAAAATCACAAACTCAATCCATGCACATATTTACATTTCATTATGGCAAAATAGTTCCAGATGAAAGAAACAATGACAAGTTGTATAGAACGATAATGGTCAAAGTTGAAGAATGCTGACGTCGTTATCCATACTATACTCTGGTAAAGGTAGCCTTGGATGTCTGTATGATATTCAGTCTTTTATAATCATACAGATGAACAGGAGACAGAGATGTAATGGTGCAAGTCGCATCAACCAGAACATCCTCGGCATCCACAGATAACACATTCCACAATCTTGCCCTGATAAAATAAAACCATTGAAATACTGACATAAATATCAGATAAACTAAAGAATCTTATTCTTACCATAATCATATGTAATCTGAACACAAGAGAATAACATAAGAAGTGAGAGAGCTTTACTATTTCCCAACCCCCCAGAACACTGAACCAGATAACTGAGAGGTCTAGCTAGCATTGATTATGTGTAGCTTGTTCATCATTTGGACTGAGGGTCTCGGCAAAATGCCCAACTGAGACAAAACATGCCATGAGTACAAGTTGTAATGACTACTTTCAAACCGAGAGACATCAATGTTTGTCTCTACATTCCTAATTGCATTCTCTGTGATTTCTTCTAACCCAATAAGTGTGCTAAGAGGCATTCCAAACTTCAAATGCTTAAAGATGTTATGGTACCAAATTTCAAGGTAATGGATTTTGTCTCACTTCAGCAGTTTCCCGACATCTGTAGATTAGACATTAGCTCACCTCCTCCAGTTTACTTTTTGGTACTCTACAAATGCAGTTGGAGCCAAAGTTAGTGTCTCTTGTCTGGATACATCGCAGACAACACAAGTTTTCGTAACCTTGCTTCTTCCATTTTGCTATCAAGTTTTTGTCTGCATATCCTTCTTTCAGACAAAATTCATATAATTCTAAAAGAAACCATATCATCTTTGTTAAAAATGTGGCTTCAAAAGACAATATTCTTTCAAATAAATAGGATATTTTGAAATAATTCAAGGGGGTATTGCTGATAAACTTGCCTCTCCTCTGGAGTCTTGAATTTTAATTGCTGGACTTGGCATCAAGTGTGAGTTGAGTCTATTAAGATTCTCTTCTCTTCTTGATTCAAAAGTTTTTCCTAGTCAACATCCAGCACACCAGAATCTGATTCAATCTGTATGATAGCTAGCCGTGCCCTGATATTTGGTGGTCGCTCCAGATATTTAAGTTTGGTTTGGATTTGAAAACAAAATACCGGTAAGAATAAAAACACTACTGACCTTTGCTGATGGCTTTTCTTTTGTAATACAAGTCATAAACATAACGGGACTTTTGATGATGAATTCTGAAAAGAAAAGAATTAAACTTAACAAAATTCACCGATACATCACATACATTAATTCTGCCTTGAATTCTACTCAGAGGTCTACTTTGTCTTCTTTGTCTTCTTACCTGAAAATTGGCCATAAAGCTTCAACTTTTCTTTTCCCTTCGTGTGGATCTGTCTCGGCTTTATGAGGAAAAAATTTTGTCAGTTGCACATGATATGATGATGGCAGCATGGAGATCGTAGTATTGATGATAATAACTGGTGGTGACAGAGTGTTGTTGATGATGATAGTGTTGATTATAGCAATCATAATGGTTACTGTGCGGATACTCCAACCACAACCACATTGATATTTTAGTATAATTAGCCAATCATATCGCTGGATCTAGCAATAATGATAACAAGTATCGTAACCAGCCAATTAGATGGGCCATAAATGAAATAAGAGCGTGAGAACGCGATAATCTGATTGGCTGATCTGTTATCAGTTTTATCTGAGTTTAATTTTACTGTTATCTGATTGGCCAGTTTTATGCAAGTAGTCGTGGTTGGAGTATGCGAACAGTTACTGCGGTTCTCAAAATTCTGCGAACTCAGACACTCCAACGGTAACTTTGATTTTGCTTTTTCACTGCCGTCAATCACGATGTTGTAAGTTCCGAACCGAATCCGAACCGACACCGAATCGATCCATTTGATTGTTTGCGAGGAGCTGTTCGAGAGAGAGCAGGACCACCAGTCGGTTCGGATTCGGTTCGGAACTTACGACATTGTGATTGATGGCAGCGAAAAAGCAAAGTCAAAGTTACGGAGTAACTTCAGAATACCCTGCAAATGATATTCATGATATTCATCTTTGTAGAACGACACATACATACAATAGAAACACAATAGAATGAACATCATGAATATCATTTGCGGGGCATTCTCAAGTTATGCCTTCCTTTCTATCTACCCTTGGAGATAGTTTTTAAGTTTCATTCTCAAAAGAAGAACAAATTCGGATTGATCATTCCATCATCTTCAGACATGCACCACTCACCACTTTTTGCTCAAGAAACAAACTAACTTCTTTTAATAGATACGAAACAAATGCTCTCCATTTAAAGACTTCAATGAATTAACTATTTTGTATTTTACAGGGATTAAACTTCAACTTTTATATGCCACAAAACACGTTCTTTGTCACACAACTTCGCCTCCAAACGACGCCATTTTAAGACTTACCTTCTCGCATCTTTTGATCTAATTCATCCAACGTCGGTTCTATTAGCTCCCATCCTTCTGGAGGAGGCTTCCTACTTCGTCTAACTTTCGGCATAATGCAGATTTAAAAGGAAATTCTACTGAAATATTCTTCAAACTTCAAGACTTTCACTTTGAGAAAATTTGTTCGTATTAACTTGCGCATGCGCTTTTGTTTATATCAGCTGGTCAAGAGTAATGCTGGCTCGTATTCTGAAATTTAAATTCCCTTGGGAGTGGGGGGAGAGGAAGTTGATGGTTTACAATTTTCTTTCGTTTTTTTTTCTTTTTCTTTTTACATGGATGGAAAACATTTTTTTGCGCATACCGGTAATATTTCAATATTTGTGTTTCTAATCCATATTAAAGATAAAATGAGTTATATACCCCCGAAAATTGAAGGATCCTCAGTAAAATGGGAGCTGGGATTATACCATTTTGAGCTGGGAAGGAATCATATGCACCAGGACTGAGATTCATAACCACAAAAAAAACCATAGAAAAAATGGTAATGGTATTGAGATTTGAGCGCAAGACAGGCTTAGATTGTGTTATTGGAACTGAGATTTGAAGAAAAGGGGCATTATACTGCAGTTCTGTAGATTCTGTGAACTCAGTATTAGGTAGTTGCACAATCCATTGGAATTTGTTTGCTCATTGCAACCAATTTCACAACAATCCATTGAGGGGTTTGAGTTCACACCATTTCGAGAATCACAGTAAAATTCAGTTCAAGAGTCCAGGGGGGGATTCCAGGGAAAAAGTACCGGGGATGCTCGTTGGAAGAAGAGTACAGAAGTATGAGTAGAATTCCAATTTTTCATATATTATTTTTCATTATTATATTTATTTTACACCTTTGAATTCAAAAACAAATAATGTCTATGTATTTTCTTTATATTATCTAATATCATGCTAATATTTCTCAATAAATTGTTAATAAAAATGTTTTGATAATCACTCTTGGTCAGTTCTTTTTGAATACTTGAATCATGCCAATATATGTATAGTCAAACATGATTCATGCTGAAAATTATTCAAAATTTACAGTACAGGTATGTGATATACCTCTGAAGTCTGATCTAAGAATGATAGAAAAGAGGAAAAATCTGGAAGTTCATCTATGCCAGAAGTAGACCTGTAATTTGCACAATTCTATACATGGGCTATTTGCTAGCAAATGAGCTTTTACGTCCCTGCAAGTAGAGATTTTTTCACCAGTGACCCTCTGTGGGGAGAGTCAGAAAAAACTTTGCTCGCGGGGTAACTGTTACATGACTTGGTAAATCCAACTGATTGAGTTGGATTAACCTACAAAAGCCTGTGCAAATACATACATTAAATTGTTTTAAAAAATCTTTCCTAATATTTTTTTGACAGTTTCTATATAGTGTTTCTAGCATAATTGTCAGTTATCTTGAAATAATGCAACTAAATTCATTTTTTGGAATCATATAATATTGTTTTCATGCCTCATTAAAAACTGTCGTGATGTGAAAAGTTCTGCAGCCAAAGTCATTCTGAGTAAATGGCTAAAGAAGCTAATACTGTGCATCAATTTTAAGTTTGCAGTAATTGAGTGATTCAAATAAACTAATTGTTAATCATTTACATGAACGTAATATGCAAAGACTCTCCCAATGAATAAACAGATCAAGCTTTAATCTTAGATTTGATAATTTAAACCTTTTCAAACCAGGGACATGTTTTTTTCCCATAAGATGCACTGACATTTCTCCCTGCAAATGAATGCAGTAATAATATAGGCATAACTAATAAATGTGCTATCATAAAAATGCACTAAATTTGTAAGATATTGTAATTAGATAGACATGTGGCTCTAATAAAGCGATTTTACATTTTTTCGTGAAAAATTGTCTAGAAAAACTAGATGATAATGGATGAAAAAAGTCTATTAGATTGTCACTTGCCATCCTGAGTGCTGAAATCCCATGGCAAAATACAACTTGGTGCAGTCGTCATCCTTATCAATCTGCCAATCAAAAGTGACCTGTTTGTCGTCAACACTGATTGACACCCGCAACTTCCCTGGGTTAAGTCTATTGACTTCGAAGATGATTGTAGAGCCTCGTTTGAAGAGCGGCAGTCTTGTTGTCATACAGGTGCCATTAACATACACCAGTCCTTTGGAATTGATGCTTACTGAACCTGGACACTGAAGATTCTGTTTTGGGTTGCTAAAGTCGAAAGATGTTGTTGTTAAACCAATGCCGTCACCATTGCTGTCATCACCTGTTTCATCGATCTTGAACTGAAGTGAAGTTCCTACTCTGTAGCTCATGGTTTTGGACCTTAAAACTTTAGAACTGTCTGGAAAGATTTTGGTGGCTGTTCTTTGGTGGTTGCTTAGCTGGTAGATGACTAGCTTGTTAGGGTTGACGCAATCTTCGGCCGACCATTCTATGGAAGGTAAGAAAAGATATTACAGCGCGAAGCCCGCTACCGTTGCCAGCAGACAAAGATTTTTGACACTTTTTTGACATTTTTTCAAAGGAGCCG
>WUCR03007798.1:0-18739 GCA_009858155.3 Phymanthus crucifer
TAAAATCGGCAATTTCCCTGGGATTTTTGGGGGTCGACTTATACACCGAGTCGACTTATACACGGGTATATACGGTATACCCTTTTTTTTGAATGTTCTGAGAAGCCTCAAAGCGAGGGCAGGGGATCAACTGTTTCGACCAATGCATGATGAAACTGATATGGCAGACAGAACAGACCTTTCTAGTAATGTGTGTCACTCACAAAACTATTAACAAATGCACCAAAACAAGGTCATGATCTCATTTTTATTTTCACGTTCTTCTATAGGCACTACATTTTTAAAGTTTTCAGTAATGTCTAAGGTAAGAATCTAAATTATCATATGACCTGTACGGCCCTGTGTGCGCTCTAATAAAACCCGTCCAGCCCTGCTTAAAAGCCGTCCGGCCCTCCTTGGTTGCACACACACTATTTTGATCAAGTTTAGCAGGATCCTTCAGCCATTTTTATGATAAAAATTGGATTATTTGAAATATGAAAAAAATATTCATAGTTAATATTCTTTGTAGGAATTATCTTCAATCATGAAGACATTGGTAAGTATACTACTATTTCAACATTCTTCCAAGAACTAGACGACTTGTTAACCTGCTGTTTGTGAGTTGAGGAAAAAAAGAACCTCTTATTATAACCGAGTGTGAGGTCAGTACCATAAGTTATGGACCAAGTTTTTCCCCTGCCTTATGGCCCAAACTTGCAGCACGAGGGCCATAATACAGTAAGTGGAATAAACAAGGATTCCTAAACTTATGGTACAGATTGAGCAAACAAGGTTAATAAGATATTTATAATATGACAAGGCTAATGAAGTAATTTTGATTTACAATTCCTAAGGTACTGTTTACTGTAAGTTATTACGGACCCACAAAAATCTACCAATCATAGCACGTAAAATGACCTTGTCATATAGTACATAATAATGACATTAGTCCCCCTCCCCAGATTGGCTCTAGAGGCCATGGATGTACTTCTGAAATCTTCCTCCCCATTAAGCCGCGGCTACACGAGCAATTTTTGCTTGCGCAGGCGACGTGATTTTTTAAAGATCACCAGAGCGCGAGGTGGCTACACGAGCAACAAATACTGGCGACAAGGCCATGACATAATTCATTTCACTGTGACTTTGTCGTCCATCTTGTCCGTCATCTTAAAAAGACCAGAGCCTCGATTTCGTTCTTGCATCTTATTGGTCAAATGGATTTTAGTCGCGTCGCGAGTGCAAGATAAAAGTTGCAGAGTGGCTACACGAGTGACGGCGTCCACGAACTTGTTGCAAAAAATTCAACTCATTTGGTTTTTCACAACTTTTTTCTGCGATTTGTTTGGTTGTTGCGTCGCCTGTGCCAGGCCGGCTACACGTGCGATTCCATCACGTGCTGGTGATCTTTGGAAAATCGCGTCGCCTGCGCAAGCAAAAAATCGCTCGTGTAGCCGCTGCTTTAAATGAATGCCACTAAAATTCCTTGGAACTTCCCAGTATAGAAGGTTTAATGTTCTCCTATTTTTAGTTCACAGATTATCACAACATGGTTCTTTTTCCAATGGATTCACTTCTAAAGGGAGACCTCAAGGAAATAAAAGGGGTAAATGGCATCTGTACTGTGGGACAGCTGCTTACATACCAACCAGTCCTGCTTGTTGCTAATCTCTCCCATTCTTACTGTTCTCATTTTTCTTACTCTTTGGTATCCTCATTGTTAGTGTGCTTCTCAATCTTTTCATCTTTCCACTCCATTTTTTCCTTTCCCATTTTTCATGCTTTCTTGTTTTTTTCATTATTCCAAGCAATTTTTCCATTTTTTTCTCATCTTTTTGTTGCTATAATTGCTCTTCCCTTTCCATTTCTTCTGTCCTTTTCACTTTTCCTACTCTTTCACTCCTTCTTAATCCCATCCTTTCAAATTTTCTTCATCCCATTTCTACTATTCTTCCATTCTTTCCATTCTTTCCATCTTCCCATTATCATTATTACATAATCTTAGCATGAATATCATTTTCTCTTCCAGGAACTTAGGAAGCCACTTGACAAATCATTAAAAGACTATGAAGCTAAAAGGTACACCTTACTTATTGTCAGTATAATATGTAGATGATGACTAGTTTAAGAACTAGCTTGGACTGCATTGGTGTTTTAGTTGAATCAAATGGTGGATAATTTCATCACCGTAGCTGTGAAAGATGGAAGCTGACATTTTGGACGTTAGTCCTTCATCGGCGTCAGTATAATATGCTTATGTTGGCTCCCTGCAGCACTTCATACTCCAGCACAGTTTGGATGACAAAGCAGCTCGTTTTCAATTTCCAGAAGAGTTGAGCTTCTTTGATGTCATTGGGTTTATACAACAGTTTCACAATTAGTTCCAAAACCTACAAATTTGGAAACTGAAAAACCATTGTTTCTTGTCAGCTCAAAAATAGAAAAAGAAAAGAAGAAAGTGGCACAAGAAGCTGGTTTGATCAGAACTGAAGTCACTGGCAGTGAGGTAAGTAGAATGTTAGGTAGTTCCATAGATAAATCACCATTGAAAATTTTCTTGAAAATCCTGTCACTCGAAGATCATTTTTAGGCAATTCATGAGAATGATGTCATCAGTAACTATAAGCAATGTTTTGCTTATAGTTGCTCAAAAAGTATTACTGTGCGGATACTCCAACCATGACCACTTGCATAAAACTGGCCAATCTGATAGCAGTAAAATTAAACTCAGATCAACTGATAACAGCATTAGCCAATCAGGTTATCGTGTTCTCATGCTCTTATTTCATTTATGTGCTATCTAATTGGCTGGTCTAATCATTATTGCAAGATCCAGCGATATGATTGGCTAATTATATTAAAATATCAAAGTGGTCATGGTTGGAGTATCCACACAGTAACTTAAAATAGTCTTACTGGAAAATGCAATGTGCATGCTACTGTTAAGGGCCTGGAAACCTTCAGATCAATATCTAATTTGCCTTTAACACTTATTTAGCACACAACAGTGACATTCATTTCATAATATCTTGTATTTATAGATGGCAGAAGAAACAGAAAAGGAACGAAGAAGCTTTCAGCTTCAAATGTGTGAAGTAAGTTTATAGTTTTGTCTTTCAGTGTAGTGTTTTAAACTGTAGTTTGCACTTAGAGGAAATACTTACTACTGGCTGACAACACACGAACTAAACAGTCCAGTTGATATTCCCAATGTCACAATTGAACACAGCATCTCTGTGACACACAGTCCACAGTTGTGAATGCATGTAGCTTCATGGAATTACATGGCATTATAAACCAGCACAGCATTGCAAACACACACATTGTGCAGATGTTACAGAGGTACAACTAACTGTTCCATAAAAATGCATCAGGGGGCTTTACACAGTGGCAACTTTGGACACAGCCATAGACAAGCACAGCTACAAACAAACACACCGCTGCAGACAAACACAGGACTGAAGGCATGTACAACATCATGAATGGACATGGAGTCACTGTACTGTCATGTATACATCGTAAACCTACTGTACATAGACATACAGCATTGTGACCATACACAGCACAGCAGATATAACATTGGGATGATTGCTGCTAAAAGTAATAATTATTTGTAGGCAGGTATTAAAGTCTATTTAAAGTAGTTCTGTATGGTCCTCAGCCTTGCATCAGGGTTTTACCTTGGTTGATTCATTTTGGGGTCCACTGGACTTCCAACCCAATGCCTTAGGAGTCCCAAGTTAAAAAGAAGAGAGTCCGAGGGCATGTACCTTTTCAAACTCTCTTCTCTCAAAAATATTTTTGCATCCCTGAGGACGCAATCCGTTTTTGTTTGTGTCTCCTATTCCAATTTTTTTGCGTAAAGGACGCAGTAAAAACCCTGCTTGCATGGACCTGTAGATCACTGGTTCTCACGTTGCAATCATTAGTTAGACCTGAACACTTCTTTTCTTTCTTATAGTATTTAATTAAAGTGAATGAAATCAAGGCAAAGAAAAGTGTTGAACTGGCGAGCCATCTTGTGGAATTCTACCATGCTCAAATAAGGCAAGTTCTCCTTTATGCTTTTAAGGAATATGGAATATTTGAAAAAAGAAACCTTAAGCTTGACAATGAGAACACAAGAACAGTGATGGGGAATACATGTATATGGCTAGTAGAATGTAAGCAAAACATGATTAAGCTAAAGGTCCCTTGCATCCCCCAAGAAAAGGATATTGATCCTGTAATTGTTTAAAAATAAAAATTAAAATTAAAACATTTTGCAACCTTCACTCCCCATAGGGGCTCTTCTGTGAGGTTGCCCTCCCAACCCAACCCTACCCTACCCAATCCCTTAAAAATCCCAACTGGCAAGGAGGCAAACCAGTTGGCTATTTACAAGCATGGTCGAGAGACTGAATTTGAGCTAATCAGAAATCAGGACAAATACAGTCTCAGCTAGTGGTCATGACGGGACTTGAACCCGACCATCAGGTTGCAAGACCAACGCCATGACCACTCGGCCAAGCTGCCTCCTTTTGTTTGGCACATATGGTAGGGAATTTCATCAAGACCCTTTAGTTATTATTTCTTGAATGATTTTTCTTGCAGATATTTTCAAGAAAGTTTAGATGTATTAGATGGCCTGAAAGGATATGTAGAAGAATTGATGTATGAATTACAACAGGTGCATATAATATTTGGACAAATATTTTATCTTGGTTATAATATTGCTTCCCACTAAGGTTGTTGCTGGTTGGTTTTGTCCAAGCACTGTAACCCTAAAGGAGTTAATAGCAAATTGCCAACAGACTAATTCTTAACACAATGTGTATGTTATGCTTCAGCAACCTTGCATTGCAAGTTAGTCTATTGGTAATTTACCTCTGTGAACAGGTGTACACCTATTTCAAAAAACGTTGTCGGGGAGAACGGAGGTTGCATGACCAAAATGAACTGTGGGTACCATTTGGTATGCAAAATTTCAGCAGTTGTGTTGCCCATGCTTATGCTTGTGTCACTAGTGAGAACCAGGCTTTACAGTTGGTGTATCCATTTTCGAGCAAGGACAAATGGTACCCACAGTTTATTTTGGTCGTGCAGCCTCCGTTCTCCCCGACAAGGTTTTTTGAAATAATTTTTCCTTCAATATTTGTTGAAGCTGCGCTCAAAACAAGATGAAGACAAGAAGGAACTGATCAACATGAAGAATGATCTCAAGGCACTGATACAGTCTGAGAAAGAGGTATGACTGGATATAAGGGATAACACATGACAAAACAGGTAGCGCTGCTTTGAGATCTCTGAGTCCACATGTCAAATACATGTACATCATGGCTGCTTGGTTACAAAGGAGCATGCGTGATAAAACAAAGCAGCAAGTCAGCAGAGTCTCTCGATTTCTTGTCAGGAATCACAAACAAGAGAGACTGCCAGCAGGGAAGTTTGCTGGGGCAACGTTGTTGGCCAAATAACGCTGGTCACAGCTGACTTAACCAGGTCTTTTTTCAATCATATCCTTGGCTATGTATCAGCCAATGCTTGACCAACGCACACCTAACTCTTGGTGGAGTATTGCCCCAGCAAATTTTGGTCCACAAAAATTGTTCTAAATGGTTGACAGTTCAATTGATGGTCAACGGATAATTGTCAACAGGTGATGAGGTTTTGTTCCAGTTGCTATTTGCCATGTACCGATGGTCCGGGTTCAAGTCCCGCCATGACCACTAGCTGAGACTGTATTTGTTTGGATTTCGATTTGATCAAATTCAGTTTCTTGACCATGCTTGTAAATAGTCAACTGGTTTGCCTCCTTGCCAGTTGGGGTTTTTAAGGGATTGGGTTGGGTTGGGATGGCAACCTCATGGAAGAGCCCCTATGGGGAGTGATGGTTGTAAAAAAAATTATTTTATTTTTTATTTTACTATTGTAGAGGAGCTTCATAATTAAAAAAAGAGGAAAACAGTTTGTATCGGGATTGGCTCCTTTAAGTTTCTTAGCATCAGGTAGCTTTAAAACTGACAACAAAAATGTGGAGAAATAACACATAGGACAATATGACGTCCTGACTAACTGGATCTATTATATTGACTTGTAGTCAACTCAAGGTAAAAGTGGCTACAGTCTACATGGTACTCAAGGACACAAAATACATGGTACAGAGAGAGCAGGCTTCTTATTGAAAAGAAGTGAAGGGTAGGTCACTTAAATGTGGTTGTGGAAGCTATGAGGAATAATAATGATGAGGCAGTGGTGCCGATGTGTTTGATTTGCTAGTATTATGAATAAATTACAGTGTAAGCATTTTTACAGCGCGAAGCGTGCAACTGTTGCCAGCAGACAAAGATTTTTGATGAATTTTTGGCACTTTTCTGACACATTTTCAAAGGCGCCGCATAAAGCGTGTATCCACAAGCCCATCTCATTAACTTGTTGCGTTTTCCCACGCTATATTGTATGCGGCTCCTTTGAAAAAATGTCAAAAAAGTCTCAAAAATTCATCAAAAATCTTTGTCTGCTGGCAACGGTAGCAGGCTTCGCGCTGTAATTTGCAATAATTTTGAAGATGTCCATCATCAAGCTGAAGAATATCATGTATCTACTATAGTTGAAGTAGTTTATATTTATTAGGCAGTACTAAAAAGTGATAATTCGAACACAATCTTTTGTTTCCTATTGTTTATTTAGTGCAGTTAGTACTATTTATTGTATGTGTTTAGTGCAAACCACTCTTCTTATTTTACAGAATAAAAAATGTTATGATTAATTCATTTGCTTGCTTTTTTTCAATGCAAAGACTTCGTAAGATGTGGCAAAAGAGATATTGTTCTGTTAAGGATGGACTGTTCACACTGGCCCACTCAACGGTAATTATAACTTACTGCTTTAATAAACTTTGTCACTTAAGGAATGATCCATTAGAATTTTGAGGGGGAATTAGAATTAAGAGAAATTAAAGTAATTATTAGGCAAGATTAAAATTGAGACCTGACGGTCTGCCATGTTACACTAATTGTGGGCTATCATGGTGGATCAGGGAGATCCCAGTGGGATGTTAGCTAAGATCATGTGACTTGTTAGCCAGTAGCCATTGCACGCTATGAGGGGTGGTCCCCTCGCCTGGTAGGACTTGTGTGCTTTGGATTCCCATTGGCAGTGTTAAAATATTGTGGTGAAAACTGTCTTCAAAAAGAAAATTAAAGTAGCAATAGGGTAGGAATAAAGGAAGGAAAGAACGAGAAAAGGAGGACATTCTTTACAGTATTTAATGGATTTTTTTTTTGCTTGGTTATCCTAGACAAGTGCACCAACTCAGACACTTAATCTCCTGGTTTGTCAAGTCAAGGTAAGTATAAATTAATGAAAAACATCCCTTTCTTATCCCATGGTATCATGTGTAATTTCAGAGCAGGTCTCATGGGGGTTCACAATAAAAAGATCTGTTAATAAAATATCTAGAAGGCTGTAGCACACATTTTTGATCCAATCAAAAGCATGACACATAATTTGTTGGGTTGCACAACTCTTACCGGGTAATGCACCACAGGCAGAAGCCTGAGATTGGATGAACAAACAAATGATGAGATAAAACAAAGAACGCAGCTCACATGTAGAACAATCCATGCTTTCTTTGTTTTTGTTATTTTGTCCAATCCCATGCTTTGTTCTACCAGTGGACAGCGACCCCTCTTACCTGCAGACAAGCATTTTGCAAGAGGAAGCATTAGGCGACATACAACATTAAAAATGGCTATGCTGGAGACAATATAATCATCAACTGTTACAATTAATTATGAAAGTTGTAACGATAATTTTTCTCAACATTTCGTGTTATCCAGCGTCATTTTCAAGTGTTCAACTGCTAATGTATTGATAAAATGCCTGTGGTTGTTTTTCCGTGCCTAGGAAGAAGTAGAAGGAAAGAAACGTACTTTTTCACTGGTTTCTCGTAAGTAATTTCTTGCTTATTTTGTTGGGAATATTTATATCGTTCTTGCTTTAGCTGTATCTTATTCTTCCTTTTTTTTCTCGGATTCTATTCTTCGTGACTACCTTCTCTCTACTCTCTCCTCCTCCTCCTCATCCATCTTCTCTTCATTCTTCTTTTCATTCTTCTTCTTTGACCTTTACATAACACTCCACAAAAGAATGAAAAAGTTATATGGGATTCCTAGTGACTACATTGAATTTTAAATAATATCCTCTTTCCTTGTTGCAGATAATCGAACATTCTTATTTCAAGCTGAAGATGATGCCGACTTAAACGCGTAAGTAGTATACAGTCATGTATCATTGATGTCAGGAATTGTTTTTGCTGTGAGGTAGAAAGGGAAAATAACTTTGGCCAGACCAGCTGGACAGTGGGGTAATCCACAACCGGCAGAACGAAGCCTGAGATTGGATGAAGAAACAATAAATGATGACATAAAACAAAGAATGCAGCTCACATGTAGAACAATACACATTGTTCACCATAATCCATGCTTTCTTTGTTTTTGTTATTTTGTCCAATCCCAGGCTTCGTTCTACCTGTGGACACCGACCCGGGCAGTGTGACTTAAAGAACTTTCAAACTATCTTTGAATGATTGTGGTTTTTTAAAGGTGGGTGTCTGTGATCAGTAATAGCAGGAAAGAAGCCTTGGAAAAAGCCTTTGGAGACAATGATACTGAGGTAACTGGCTGAAACTGTGCAATACGTATGAGTGAGAAGCTAATGGAACAGCCCCTGGGCTGATCTACGTCAGGACATAGGTTACTCACAGATTGACCCCTGAAACAACCTCTGGGCTGATCAGTGTTAGGGCATGACTGCTAACTTATAGTTAACTCACCAATGAAACCGTGAAACACCATCTAGGCTAGTCTTTGGGTTAGAAACTCTCAGATCAAGACAATATCTTTTCACTGGAAAATGGCTTATTACTGTAACAAGTATTGGTGCCTTAGGTAATTTTAGTAAAATACAGTAACGTCTGTACATAAACCTCAATTTTTATTTCAGTCACAGGATAGTACATCATCGATAGTACATAATATCAAAGAGGTAAATGAAAATCTGTTTCTCATAATTCATTGTATGTGCTCAGATTTGATAGGTGCTCTGTTTCTAGAAGTAGATGGTGACCCCTTCTTAATTCCGTTCTTGGTCAAACATATTTTGGCCCTTCAACTCCACCTTCTAGGAAAATTCTGGAAAGAGATTTCACGGCATGCCAATCTCTGTGTTAAGACATTTTGTTATTTCTTGGGTATGGGTTTTTTCATTTGTCTTCTCATAAGTAATAGTTAAACATAGAAATAATACTCTAGGGAATGACATGGTCTGAAGTTTAGTAACAAAGTATTCCCCCAAGCAAAAAGGGTCTACTGTTGGCCTCTACATCTGTTTATTTATTATATTATTTCAATATTATTTCTTGTTTCCTGCAGTTAAGGCAAAGCATTGTAGAACAGGTGCAGAGGCTTCCTGGTAATGACACATGTGTGGATTGCACTGCAAAAGGTAAGCACTCAGCTCACTACACTGATTCTTTATGAGACATTAGCATTACACAGAGCTGAGACAATCATCACCTTTTACTAGTACCATTGTCATTCAGCAGCGCAACATCAGTACTCATCACCACTATAGATGATCATCATCATCATCACTGTTATCATCAGCATCTTCATCATCGTCATCACCACTAGAAACATTATCATGATTAAGATCATCACCCTCGCCATGCTCATCAACACCATCACCTGACAGCACCATCATCATCACCATCACCTTTGACAGCACCATCATCATCATCATCATCATCATCATCATCATCATCATCACCATACCATCATCACCACCACCACCATCATCTTCAGAAGCAACATGCACCACCATTATCTTCAATGATGATGATTGGCACCAGTGATAGCAACAACGTTTATTGAGGATGTTTCAGTGAATACAACAGACTTATCTTCATCACATTCCAGATCCCACATGGTTGTCCACCAACCTTGGTGTCTTGACGTGCATCGAGTGTTCAGGAGTCCATCGTGACATGGGTGTCCATGTATCTAGAGTACGCTCTCTAACACTCGATAACCTGGGAACATCGGAACTCTTGGTGAGATTACTAAAACCTCCGCATGTACGGTGAATGCCATAGCCCTTTCCCAGGATACGGCCGGATGCACAAGCATTAACGGATGTACTTACCATTATAGCCTCGGTTGGGATACATCACACTTGCCGACATAAATTTTATTAGATGATTAAACAAAAGAGCGCTGATTAGTCAATGACTTATTTGGCTCATTTAGCACGCTGGAATCTTTGATCGCTTTTTTCGTTCAATAAGGGCTGCTGGTAAGTGCATCCGCGCGTTCAGTCGCAAGTGACGTAGTAGGATGCATTTGATTTTTTTTACATTGCTTGTAAATCAAAACACTCGATACTTGGAAAAAACAAATTTTGAATTGCCTTTCTGTCAAGCCTGAGTAAGACAATGATGATCCATATATGATGTTGTACTGCTCCAGAATGTTCTTGTATATTTAATCATGCCTCCTACTAGGTCACATCATTAGCATATTGGAAGAATAACCCTAATATCTCCAAAATGATCCACTCAAATCATATAAAATTTTAACCATTTATTTATTCTCTCCATATACAGTCGATACTGAAAGTATTGCGTTAGGGGTTATATGCACTTTAAAGGAAAAAACTCGTATTTCTTGGGGGGAGGGAAGGGTGAGGGCATAAATATTATGTCACACCCTCAATGCTTGTCAAACCTTTTTGGTTTGTTACAGCTGGCAAAGGCGATTGGTAATGGTGGCTTTAATGAGATCATGGAAGCCACGCTCGACTACAACAAGAAGCCAACAACTACCAGTAGCATGTAAGTGAAGTGATGATGTTGATACAGTTGTTGCAGTGGCGAATCCAGATTTGAAGGGGGGTGCATTTTTGCAAATTCGGTACAACTACAGGGATGGCAAAACGTTCTCTTGTATATTTCAAAAAATCCAAAGTACTGGCCGGTGGTGGTGGGGGGAGGGTACATTTGCACCCAGTGACCCCCCCCCCCCGGATCCGCCATTGTGATGGTGCTGTTAATTGTAACGATATTGCTGATGACTTTTATATTTGATATCATGTTGTTGACGAGTGTGATAACGGTGCTGCGATCAGTGTGAACACTGTGTGAACAGTGTGAACACTGATGGCGACAGCAATCCTGTTGATGGTGATGATAGTATTGGTGTTGATACTGCTGATGACATATTTGTTTCTTAAGATAATGGTGGTCGGTGGTAAAGCTGGTAGCAAACATGCAAAGTACAGTAACTAGAAAAAAGTGTTGCATTTTGATGATACTGATTGCAGTTGTTGCTTCTCCAGGGAAGAGAAGAAAGACTTCATCAGAGCCAAGTACATCAAGCACCAGTACGCTCAGAAATCTGGTGATGGGCCAGAGAAGATCCTACAAGTAAATACAATCCAAATATTCAAATCATTCTTTCGTAAATCACCGAGTGTTTTCCACTGCTTAGCGCGATCACCTGAAGGTTGCCGAACCAAAGAGAGAATGGATGGGGGGAGGCTGTATCCACCTCAAGGGGAACAAAAGAGCACAAAATAGGGGCGTGGGCCCCCCTGGATCTGCCCCTGCTAGTGTTGTTAGCATAAGCCCTGTATGGCATATAATAGTGGATGAGCCAGGAATATCACGATCATAATTAAGGAATGGTCGATGTTTAGTGTGCTTACATTCATCTCTAAATGCACGCAAGTGGGTGAATAGGCGGGAAAGAAGCGTAAGAGTGACATTAGGTGTAGTCAATCACCTGCCCGAGCGTGCGCAATTTATTTCTTCTTTCAGCTAGGAAAAGTTTGCATACCATGGTACCCACAGTTCATTTCGGTCGTGCAACCTCCGTTCTCCCCGACAACGTTTTTTGAAATAGGCGTATATTTATATCTAGCCAATCAGAGTGCTTGTTTTATTATGGCTATGTTACAAAGTTCTTTTGCTTCGGGATAGGAACTTCATCTGGCTGTCAAGGCTCGGGATATCCTAGCTGTCTTACAAGGATTTGGAGAGGGAGTTGGGCTGACAACACCTTTGCCAGGAGACGTATGTTTTTAGTTTCATTTCATTTGTCATTTACTGCTGAAGTCTCTGCAAATACTGCTACGGTAGACGCCCACATGATTGATTTCGAATACATTTTTTGTCATTCTTTCTTGCAGGCATCACAGAACACTGCCCTGCATGTTGCCGTGGAACAAGAAGATCTTACGTCACTACACATTGTTGATTTCTTCGCTCAAAACAGGTTAGTACCTTGCAGTATATGCCTACTATCACATTCAAGGGCGGGTCCAGCCAAAAATTGGGGGGGGAGGCCTTGGCAAATTTTTGCCCCCCCCCCCTCCGCCCCCCCGGATTCGCTCTTAACACGAATTTTAGAAACGACTGCTTGGTTCAAGAACAAATCAATTCATGAGAGGTCTGATACATGCCACTGGTCACAAATCCAGGGATTTTTGTAAAGGTGTTTTTATCCTCCGTTTACCAAAAAAAAAAAAATCGTCAGGGAAATCTAACTGAAAAGCGCTGACTAAAACCAAGCGCTGAAATCGAAAACCAAGAGGATCGTGTACTGAATATGTGAATCAGATTGGAAATCATACACAGAAACATAGCTTGGGCTGCCTGTGGTCCAGTCAGAGACTGTGCGCGCGCTATCTAAAAATAGCTCACTCGTACATCTGATAACAGGGCTGAAAAACGATCCAGCGGTTGTTAGTAAAATCGCGGGCTCAACTTTTCCTATGAAAAATGCCTATGGTTTTGAAAAAATCTCAAAACCTTCCACTAAAGTCCAAAAGTTAAGCTCATTTCTTGAAAGTTAAGAAAACAAGGTGTCTTAATCTGTTAACCAATGCTAAAGGCTTCTTTTTACGATGTGTAGCATTTTTCTTAAGCTTGTAGCAAAACGCTTGTCTCTGAAAACCTCGACCTATTTTCGTGTTTCTTAAGATGTTTCGAGCAGCCATGTTTGTTTTGTTAGGAAATTTGGCGCATGCGCATACGTTTTTCAGCCCTGTTACATCTGATGTGTCATAGGGGTATTATCCAGATGGACTCTTCTAGTTATGTACTTCTGGTGCTTTGCTTGTGACACAAGCCCATCATAAAGTTATGGTTTTATCTGTCCACACAGCATCACTGCACTGTTTTAAGTGCTGCTGAGCTTCGTCACTGCTGTACTTCTCATGGTAATTAGCAATAACAAGTGTTTTGACTAATGATTTTGGTTTTGTTCCCTTATTAGTAATGACCTGAATGGCGTGAACATCGATGGCAATACTGCTCTACATTTAGCGGTTAAAGATGGCAAAACAGAGGTTGCTAAGGTTCTTTTGCGATCGGGTGCTATTGAAAGCCTTTCGATAGGTGAGTTCTTGGAAGTTTTTCTTGATTTAATTTATATACTTTACCACTCCTGGGTGGACGGGCGAGCCTTACAGGTTACCCCAATAACAAGGCCCTCGAAGATCGAATTTGAATTTGGGAATTGATTTTTGTGGAAGGAGGAAAACCGGAGAACCCGGAAAAACAGGAGAGAACCAATAAACTCAACTCACATATGATGCCAGGTCCGGGAATCGAACCCGAAACCATAGTGGTGAGAGGCGAGCGCTCTCACCGCTGCGCCACCCGTGCTCCCCAAGTAACCACGACCCTTATTAGATCAATCCAGAGCGTTCGTATCCGTGCGTTAGGTAATCCTGACTTACATCAGCCCAGAAGTTGTATCAAAGTTTTACGTTTATGTTAGCCATTCCCTGACTTAGATCAGCCCAGAGGTTGTTCAGGGTTCCACCTGTGTATTTCCCATACCTAATAATTTATACTGTTTTTTTCTTAGCCAATGGTAATGGCAAGACACCACTTGACTTATCAAGAGAGGCTAGTCATACCGAAACTACTGATCTAGTAAGATATATTCTTTACTGAACGTACTGTTATCAAAAACCTTTTATAAGTTTGGGGTAGAATAGGGTGCGGTGGGGCGGGGCAGGGTGGGGTGGACTCGGGGGACTGTCGGATTAAGTCTTTTATGCACTAATATTTTCCCTTTAATCAACAGTTAAAGAAATGTTCCTCGGGGAAGGTAAACCACTGCGATCACGTGAAAATCGACTGGGGTCTAACACAGGTAAGCCATATCCATAACAGTATTAATACCGGCAAATAAGGCTTGAAAGAATGGGTGAGGCAGTTGTGTCCAATATTGAACACATGATTTTCTTGGAGGGTCCCACGCACTTATAAGCCCCTTTACGGTTTAAGGTAATGCGTTCGTGCATTCGTGCGCATCTTATCTGCGAACGCTCTTTCATCGTTTGGGCTTCCTGTGTTCGAGTTTTTTTTAATATGGCGGACTAGGAATGTTCATGTTTTCCCATGTTTAACGTAAAATATCTCGAAATCTAGTTCGGTGACCTATCTTGATTTTTTTACTGGAAGTCCAGGTTTACTAGAGCTTCAACATATCAAAAAATGAAGATAGATAATTGGACTGAGTTTTGAGTAAATCGCTAAAGTGTGCGGAAATTCGGATCGTGAAGGACCATCAACAGGTACTATTTTGGACGTTTAGCCATTGAGAACTCATTCTCAAACACTATAAAATGACCTTATTTGTGTTTATAATCATACTGTGTTGGCTTATGGATCATTTTAAATTGTTTATGTTATTATATTCAAGCGATATGGAATTAGACAGCTCGTAATTTTCATTATCCTCGATTATCCAATATCCACGAAAACACGGCCGCAAGCCCTATCTTTGAAAAATTATATCTTCGCAACGAATTCGGGGGCCCCCATTTTTTATTTGATATTCTTATACTGCAACTCAAAATGAACATCTGTGCCAAATTTCAGAAAAATCGTTTGATAAATAATGCGCGAACGCATTACCTTAAGAATCGTCTTCAGTGCGCATGCGATTTTATCCCGAATTTCTTACCCTTTGTTTAATCAAGAACAAAAGAAGATTAAAACAAAAGGTGAGAAATTCGGGATCAAATCGCATGCGCACTGAACACGATTCTTAGACCGTAAAGGGCTTATAGCTTTAAGATAGCACAATAAATATTGAGAATTGTTCAGTAGCCACCGTTTTTCGTCACACTTGCTACTCACATTCTTTCATCCTGTTGTTTATGCTTTGGCCGAGACTATGAGCCACAATATTGAGTCTTCAACGTGGTATGACATTATCTACTGCATGTTTTCTCCAAGGCGGATGGTATATATGACGTACCTATTGATCTCGCTGATATCAAGGCTAACCTGAGTGATGACGAAACACTGAACGACTCCACCAAGATAGATAAGGTAGATACTAAAATAGCCTTGTCCCCAGGCTACTCTCTGTCAGCTCTCCCTCATTCAAGGTGGTGGACGCTCTTGGAGCTCGCCAGAGGCAAACCGATGTATGACGTCATGCCGAACAGCGAAGAGAGTAGCCTGAGGACGAGGCTAATACTAAAATATGTTGTACTGTAATTGTCTCTGGTACCTTTTTCTAATTGATGATTTTCAAGGTCTATTCATTTACATAATTAAAGATTTAATTCGTGGTTTTGCCTTAGAGTCGAACAGGTCCACCTACCCCTCCCCGCCACCGTCGAATCCTACCATCAAGACCAGTCAGTCAGTTTGTCACGCCAACCAAATACGGCACAACAACGAACCAACAGGATGCAGACGCTGTCAGTGCACTAATATCAGGACTCGCCCTCAACGATGAACTCGCCAGCCATTACACGCCGATGGGGGCTGGAGATAGAATATCACGATCTAATGTATCACCAGTGATCATGAGAAGAAAACCTCCCGCGCCTCCCCGAAGTGGGGAAACAGTTGCTGTGTCAGTCAGATCCAGTATTGCCTTCCCGCCTACTGGAGCTGTGTCGTCCAGCACCTTCGGACATGGACCAAAAGTAGGGTATGTTCATTGACAGCCGTTTTCTTCTTTTCTAGGCCCTCCTAGACTTTTATGGCGCAGACGCACTCACATGTCGTGAGTTTTCATGCGAAGTCGCAGAAACTAGATTGCATTGTGTGACCACCCTTCTTTCGATGCAAAAAGGAACAAATGAGTTCTACCTTTGCGACGTCACGCTCAACGAGTTTCACCAAGCATCGTACGCAAGCAGCGTCACACGGCTGTGGTATTCTAGGTTTTACATGAAAAATTGTCATTTTTTTGCCTTTAGATATCTAGGGCCGGATCCAGGGGGTGGATTGGGTGGCTAGGCCATCCCCCCCCCTCATTGCAGGGCAGTTGATTTTACAAATAATAAATGTATAATATTTATTTTCCTTGACTCAAAGAGTTGTCCGCAACCCTAGACCTATCCTTTCAATATTTTTAAAAGTTAGCCCCTCCCCACTACATTTGTAAAATGCTATCATTTAAAAAATTGGTAAAGATGGGCCAATAGACCTCTTTACCTTCGCATGCAAATTGCCCATTTCAGATCACAATCCATTCCCTTGAGAAATGTTCTTTTGTTCGATTATTTACACATGAAAGAATCAACTCCCAAGAGTACCATCACGTGGTCTGAAATGGGCACAACAAACAACGAAGGGAAAGAGGTCTATTTGTTGGTTGAGTGATCCTAATGCACAAGGGTTTGATATCCACAGTTGCTGTCTTCGGGCAAACTAGTCATCACTGTTCATCTCATTCTTCCATACAAGGAGGATAAGACATCAAGTGAAGTTCAATAACTGTCTTGTATATTTTTCAGGCATGAAGATACAAACAAGGCTGGAGTACCAGACTCCCCACCCCCTCCTATCCCATTACGATGTTCTTCTGTTAGCCGCAAACCAGCAACACAGCCACCACCACCTCCACCACCAAAACCCCTGTTCGATGACGCCCACGTCAAACCCCCTACCGTACCTGATATCAGAACCATCCCCGAGAACTTGAGACGGGCACCCCCTGTACCCCCCTCGTCTTTAAAAAAGCCTGGCTCTGCTGAAGGAAAGCCCAGAGCTCCTCCTGTACCCACCCATAAACGATCCAAGTCTGAAGGTAGAACACCGTTTGGTGAAGATGCTGTTGATTTGGCTGCTAAAATTGGTCTGGTTAAGAAGAAATCTCTACCTTTAGAAGATGCTAAAGAAAATGAAGATGGCAAACAAAATCGACCCACCCCTCCCCCAAGACCACGAGCGGTCAGTAAACATGGGGAAAAAGGGAAGGTGAATGGGGAGGTCAATAATGGTGGAGTGCCGACACCACGCCCTAAGGCTGCTACTTTACCAAGGTAAGAGAGATAACTAGATGAATATGTAAATTAGGATAGGAAGGGCTCCAACAAATGGTCTAACACTTGCATTTAACATTGGACCCAAAATGGCATAGGTATTAAACGAAAATATTTTCTTAGACCACCAGCTATACCACCCCCTCCAGCGAGAACCGACTCAAACCTACCTTCGAATAAAGGTAAGAGCCCAGAAAGGGTTGACCTATTTGTTAACTGTGTCTGCATTCAGTAGACACGATATGTAACTTATTTGTGTTGTTATTATTTGTTATCCAAGGTGCAGATAAAGACGATAGTGTACCTCAAGGTCCACCAACACCAGCACCAGAACTACCTCCCAGACTATATCACACTCCGGTGAGAATATTTAGTACTTGACTTTCTTGATACTAAGTGTGCCCTCATAGATGGACAAAGGGGAACTCTTTTAGAGGATGGAAACACACATTTAGTACAGAACATAACAACCTGGCTAACCCCCAGCTATGGCTGGTTACAATATACACGTGTCGTAAGCCAGAATAATAAGCTTCCCAATCCTACAACAACCATGTTTATGGGAAGCCAATACAGTATGTTATACCGTGTGCGTGCTGGAAGTCAGTTCAGTGTGTTTCCCACTCACGTTAGCCATTCTTATGGGAAGCCGTTTCAGTGTTACAGCATGTCGTACCGTGTACGAAGTCACTTATCTTAAGTTTACTCATACGATAATCATTCTTGTGGGAAGCCATATTTCAATGTTAGTATGTTGTACCGTCTACGTGCTGTAAGTCAGTTCAGTATGTTTCCTACACATACGATAACCATTCTTAAGGGAAGCCATTTCAATGTTACAACATGTCATACCGTTCTCGTGTAAGGCAGTACCGTATCGTTTACCGCTCATATGACAACCATTCTTATGAGAAACCAGTTCGGTGTTATGGTATATTGTACCGTGATTTCCCATAAGCTAGTACACTACCGCGCGTTTTCTTGTATGAAAAACCTCCCTAATCTTATCTTACTGTCATACTAGACTTCTTCGTCCCATCCTCGTCGTGTCCAAGCTTTGTATGACTGTGAGGCTGATAACGATGATGAGCTTTCGTTCAAGGAAGGGGATATTATTATCGTCAAAGGTGATGCTGAAGATGCCGAGTGGTGGGTAAGTATAACCTTGAAGACCTTCACCTCTAGGGACTTGTAATCAACATCACAATCAAGGGTGGTGTAGTGGTAGTACACTCACCTCTCACCTCTAGGGTCTAAGGTCCTGTAATCAACATCACATACATTCGGGTATCAAGGGTGGTGTAGTGGTAGTACACTCACCTCTCACCTCTAGGGTCTAGGGTCCTGTAATCAACATCACATACATTCGGGTATCAAGGGTGGTGTAGTGGTAGTACACTCACCTCTCACCTCTAGG
>WUCR03007799.1:0-11485 GCA_009858155.3 Phymanthus crucifer
GAAGGGAGGGAGGGGTAGAAATGTCGTTTGCATCGAGCAAATTGGAAATCCGGTAAAAGAAGCAAAATAGCTTTTTTGAAGAAAATAGATATTAGTTTATATTATAAAATCGCAACCCAGAACAAACTAGTGTGTGGGTGTGTTTTTTGACTCCTTGTCAATGATTTGATAACGATAATTTTCTCTGTCTCCTCCCCCCTTAGTAAACTTTCTTTGCCATGTTGGCATTTGGCCGTCGATGTCTAATCGAAAGGGATCTCCTCTAGTACAGGAGTAGTTGATGGTTTTCAATCTCATGGTTATTCCTTCTATACAAGAATGCATGATGAGGGCGCTACAAGTACAACTACGATCTTTGCTAACATTTTTATCTCTTTTATTGGTGCTGGTATACTAGGAATGCCCTATGCCTTCAAAGTGGTAAGAATCATTTGCTTGTAATCTTCTTGAAAGCTTAACTTATAGGATTCTTCATGCTCCCCTCCCTTCCTTAACCTCATGAAACAACATCAGCTTATCCATACTGATGAGAAGTATTTGTTGTCAATCAGGCTGGTGTCGTCGAAGGTAGTGTCGTTATGGCTTTAGTAGGGATCATAAGGTATGGCTTTACACTTGACTCACTAATTATGGGGGTGGTATACGTTTGTTTCATGTGATTTTTGTGGAGGAGGGATGGCTAATAACATAAATGACACTGACTTGAGTTAGGAATGTTTGTTTTCCATTTAGTGTACTTTGATTTTCAAAATTATGTGGTTAAAGAAAATGGCTTTTTTTGCTGCCAATAGTAAACAGTTGGTCTCCTTGTAGTTTTGATTGCAGCAGTGAAAAAGCAAATTCAAACAACTCCTTGTGTCCATATAATTTTGAAACTTTCAGTAAAAGCTATATGTGGCACATCTGGCACATGAGCTTTAATACATGCGATCCAGTATCTTCATACTGGTTTCCAATTTGGTCCACTGTTACTCACACACACTACCACTACATTATAATATATTCTATACATACATACTCACAACTCACATGTTGGTTTCTATGGAGGAAGGAAAACCAGAGAACGCAGAGAAAAACCTCATAGCACAGCAACAGAGAACAACACATCAAACAAACTTGACTCACATACAATCCTGCCCAAGCCGGGGCTTGAACTCGGACCGTAGCAGTGAGAGGTGAGCGGACAAACCACTACACCAACCATGCCACCCATGACCTCCTATTGTGCATTCCTCCCCCACTAATACAATCACATTATCCCCCCTTCCCCTTGTTTTATGTCTTAGTGTGGATCCACGAGGCATATAGCCAAGTGGATCCACATACTACTTTGACAATGTGATGGCAAAATTTATTGTCAATAAGAGGACAGACACATAAAAATCTGCTGTCAATTTGTTTTTTTACAATTTCAAAACTGAAGAAAAATATGGGTAAAAAGTCTCGTCTTTGATTGATCAAAAACAACCAACGGAATGAGCGTGCATGCTCGATGAGGATATTTATCCGTCAGTCCACTTATTGATGATAACAATCAACCAATCAGCGCAAGAGAAATTCGTAAGTTATTGTAAAATGTAAAATTGCAGCCTACAGTACTAAATGGTTTCTGAGTTGTAGAGTATGTCTGTTTAAAGAATGGTGGGGTCAGATTCAAAATCAAGAGGCATTTTCAGGCAAGATTTTGGATGCTGCTTTGGAAAAACCATGCAAAACTTTGAAAATTTCATAAATGATAATTTGCTTCCAGAAGAAGGATAAGAACATTTTGAAAAAACATAGCTCATTTTAGATAGTTTTAGTTTTGCAAAGTGTTTCTTTAAACATTCAGAAAACTTGATCTTTTCCATGGGTCTCTTACTGTAGCTTATAATATATGCTGTTGCAATGCATGTTGTTGAATATTTCCTAACTGGGAAAATCTTTGAATCCATTTTCCATGTAGTGTCAAAGCAATGCTTCTTGTAATTGACTGTAAAAACAAGTTAGTCAGTATCAATTGGTCAAGTGGAAAATCTATATTAAGCAAAGCAAAGGAAAAGTTATCAGAAGAAAAAGGACCATTTTCTATTCAAGATGGTGCTAATTTAGAAGCAATTCTGGTAAGTACTCACCATATGCAGCTTTTCAGATCTTAAAGATTCAAATTTTATGAAATAATTAATTGACCTGTGGGACCAGAATTCCTTGCATGCTTTATTTTGTTCATGCAACTAGGCCTGTTGCTAGGGGTGGTTTGATTATTCTAACAAACCCCTGTTGATCACCCCAGTACACTGTCTAGGCATTTGAAGAGTTCATGCATCAGCTGCATGCTGCCACTGTTGTTAAGAAAATATACTGTATGTTATGTGAAGAGTATATTTAAACAGAAATCGGTAAAAGAAATATTCATGGTATGATGACTTTGTTTGTTTGTTTTTGGCTCTTGGTTTTCAGGGATTTTGTTCATTTTCATTGACTGAAATTGGTAGAAAATGAACCTCCCCCTTAAAGCCCCTAGTGACAGGCCTGTTCCTTATATTAGCAACAAGAGGCACTAGTAATACTGCATCATAAACCTCTGACCAGAATTGCATGCACTCTTTCTTTTGTTCAGTTCATTAGCATTACACCTTCTATTAGGAGTGTCTAGTTGTAGATGTAAAGATCTGTGACATGACGGCCAGGATGTCATGACCAGACGTGATATGTGGGTTGTGGCATCCAGGACACAGATATCTGAGATAATAGAGAAATAAGATCCGAGAAATAATTTGGCTTTTGGTTTAGCAAATCTTTAGTAAAAACATGTTTGATGTCTAGGGGTTTGGTCATTTTGCCATTTTGGCTGAGGTTTATTGTTACAGTCATACCAGTCATTCATTTCCCAAATTGTGTTGCAATTTGATTGGGCAATGTTCCAACTTCCGGAAGAACTTGAAATTTTCAAGTTGCATTTTGAAAATTTTAAGTTGGTACTTGGAAATTTTAAATTGCCATCTAATCAATAATTTAGCTAGAAAATGGCCCCTAAAACGAAAATAATTTGGATCTGAAGTTATTCTTTTCTTTATTGGGGTCATTTCTGAGCTTAAGGGTTGACTGGATGGCAATTTAAAATTTTCAAGTACCAACTTAAAATTTTCAAATTGCAACTTGAACATTTCAAGTTCCAACGGAAGTTGGAACATTGCCCAATCAAATTGCAATGTTGGTACTTGCGTCGGAAACGAATGACTTGTATGACTGTATATGATACATTCCTGATACAACCTTCCACATGTAAATTGTTCTTTATTTCACACGATGAATGAATTTGCAGCAACAAGAACATGAAATAGACTATGGAGACTTAGGTACGTAAAGTGTATTACATAATGACTGTATACAGTGTCTTGATCATGTCCATGATTTTGAGAAATTTTCAATATTATAACAGATAGGGACATAAGCACACAAAGCGGTCCCAGTTAATACAATGCATTTATCAAAAATCCATTTTTTGGAAGGTGAGAGACACCGAGTTAACAAGGTTAACTAAAACGCTCCAAAAAATATTTTTTTAAAGATTTTGGAGCGTGACATAGCATTCTCGGGTAGTTAACCTAGCTTGGTGTCTTTCATTGAAGTTTCAAAATTATAATTTCTATTTATCTCTATGAATAGGGCGCAGAAGCTTTCATTAACCCTTTCGGTGTAATTCTGCACTCTACCACGAATTTCATTTTAATAATGCTAAGTATGTAAAAGTACATAGTGGAAATAAAAAATCCTTGAAATCCTTGAATAGGTTTGTTCCCTAGAGTATTATTCCTTTGTCTAACATACAGTTATGCTTGATGTAATATGAGGAATGAAGAATCTTTTTCAAGAGAAAACATGTTTTTTTTCTCTTTTTTCCAAAGAATCTGGATGATAAGTCAGGTGTAGTGAGTGATTGTTCATTTGATCTTTGAACAGGGTTTGCTTCCCTTGGAACACCTGGAAAGGCAGTAGTTGATACAAGTATAGTTGTCTCTCAAATAGGTAATAAAATGATCAAATATGATATTTTGTTGGTGGTATTTATGGAATGTACACCACATTAGCTATAATACTCCATTTTCAAATTCCTAGTGATTGACTGCTGCCAGGCACAGCAGACGCATTAACAGAATAGCTTGTGGAAATGCAAAGTAGTTTGTATTGTTCAGGGTCAACTATTTTTGCTTTCTCCTTGGTATGTACATATTTTACCCACAATCGAGGCTAAACCTGCGCAAATGCATCTGCAGTAAAGCGTTTCAGTCGTGTTTGTTGTATTCAAAAAAGGACATTGTGAATGGACGTGGTTGGCCTGGCCCAATAACCAAACAAGGCTAATCAGACGTCCGTCATACACAATAATGCTTTTCTCTTACAATATTTTGAAGTCATTTCGCAGTCAAATATGTGTCATACAGAAGCTGATGTTGTTATATAAACTGGGGTTATTTATGAGAAAACAAAAACAATTTAAAGAGTATAATGAGCTTGAACATCATTTTTGCATTGATTTTGTTTTCCTCATAGTCCTTTTCAAAGTCTAGACTCTTCATGATCAATTTACCATTTCTGTATGTTGTGTTATTTTAGGTTTTTCCTGTGCATACCTTATCTTCATCTCTCAGAACATTGCAGATATGACGTCTGATCGTTTTACCAAGTAAGACTGATTTGCATCATTTTTTCTTAAAGCTACTATTCCCCATCATGAAGGGGGTCTTTGTGAGGTTTACAGACATGCCAATTCTCCCGGATTATCGGGGAGTCTCCAGATTTTGGACCTCATCTCCCACTCTCCCAGTTAGCACACAGAATCTCCCAGATAGTCGTCACTTTTAACCAATTCTTTGTATTGAGCAATAAAAGTATATCTAGTTGATATTATTCAAGTGGTGTTCATTGCTAACGAAGTCAAATTTGCTAGTCGTCAAAATATATACCGATCGTGATCCAACTAATTGCCTACACCATTGCAATGTAAGCGATCATCTTATTGGTTAGAAATGGACCAATTGTATTGAGAGTGTTATTATAATGATGTCGAATTTCCTGTCAAAATGAAGTCTCCAGATTTGAAGATTTTGGGGGTTGGCATGTCTGGGTTTACTCTGATCCACACTATTACTAGAGCCTGTATTTACAGTAAGGACACAGCAGCCATTAACACTTTGAGTTTTTTTTCATCATTTTTCTCCTGTATCCCTTGTGTGATCAATTGGAAGTACAGTTTCATTTATTTTGAACCATATGTTTATGTGAGTTACTGTAAGTGCCACCTCATTTCAGAAGGTCTGAGAAGCATTAAGTGATATTTAAAAATGAAAAATATATCAAGTGTTCATGGCTATGGTGTCCTCACTGTAATACACAACTCAAAACATTGATTTTTATTATTTCGATAAGATTTTTCATAAAAAGATTTCTTTCATAAAATAATACAAAAATAAAGGAAACACTAAGTTATATAGGAATTACCTGTGAAGGGGAGGGCCATAAAAATGCTGCCTCATCAACATAATAAATTATAATTATAACAATAGAGCTGGGTGGACTGTGGAAGAGGTAGTAATAAACAGTTACTATATTTTAATGTGGGTGATCACTGCAAAAGGAAGTGTGTCACAGTTATGTGCCATAACTTACCAACACCTTTGGGTCCTTGTAGCAATCTCCCTACTCCATCATACATTTAACACTTAGATTCAAGGGAAACAACACTAACTAATTTCCCGTGGGATCAGGGATAAGTGTTTTGTTATTATACATGTATCCTATTCAAAGGAAGAAAAATTTGGCTACAATTTTGTGCAAAGTTTTTGTTTTACAAATTATTACCTGTGTGGGAAACCGCAAGATTTATTTCCCTCCAAGTGACATGCTCTTGACCAATGAAAACAACGAGTTTGACTAGGATATATATCCTAGGATCCCATATTGCATTGTGAAAAAGTTTTAGCTAAAACTGGTGAGGTTTTAACATTGCATTATATGGTTTTGAAGCAAATAATTAATTTATTATTAGTTGTGAATGGTCTGTCCAGTGAAATAGTCACAGGGACTAGAGCTGACTGTAATGAGAGGGAAAGGAGAATATGAGTCTTGCTCATATGGGGTAGTAATTGTAGGAATTTGATGTCTAAAAGCAAATGTATTTTTTTCCCCAGACATACTGTTCTCTTGACCTTGTTACCACCTTTGCTTGTGCTGGTCAACTTTAGACACTTAAAACGCCTTGCTGTTTTCAGGTAATGTGTGTGTAAAACCACCCCAAGTGTACAGATAAATGGTGTTACTTTGTGCTTCATAAGTGGGATCACATTCAGGTTTTAATAACATTTTCTTTCATTCCAGCATGTTTGCAGACTTTGCAAATGTTTTTGCATACTGTGTGGTCTTCTGGTTTGATTTTGAACACTTTGATAGAGTAAAGTAAGTTTATTAGATTTGACTTATACATAGAGGAAATGTGCCTGGGAACGTAGTCTGTTGGAGCTTGTACCGGAAGTTAAAATTCAAAATGGCGACAGTCAAATCATTTCTTCTGGTAGTGAGGAACGAGTGGCAGAATATATTACCCATGGGTTCCTGAGGATGCGAGTGGTGTATGTACTACCCAGTAAAACACTGATGCCTATATAATAAACCACTCTTTGAGGAAAACTTGGTTCATTATTTTTTATTTCAGGCTTCATCCTAGACTTGCAAACTTTAGTGGCCTGCCATTTTTCTTAGGAATTGCAATTTATTGTTATGAGGTTAGTTGTTAATTCATTTTTTCTCTTTAATAATAATACTTAATCACTCACTTGCTTTCCTATGTGGGGCATACAGAAAAGCTGGCAAACCCTGTAGAATCAAACATCCAGCATTTTAAACAGAATTTATTCCCATGCCTAAAGATGATTTAACCTGCGCAATGTGTAGTAGGGGAAAACTGGGTGTACACCTCATGTCAAGTAGACTGATTAATGCATGGGTTTGTCAACATGTACGTCATGGTTTTCAGTAAGTTACTCGAGGTATAGGTTTGTGTGCAATCACTTCTGGTGGATTGTTCCTTGTTAAGTCACAAGCAGGATGGCTGATGATGGTTTTTGCCTTTGCAAGCATTTTATTCCATCACATCCTCGTGCCATTTCACATGACATATAGTGTTTAATAAACGAGTTTGAGTGTTTTAGCAGGTTTAAAAACACGAAGTGTAGCCTAGTGTTTTTAGACCTGATAAAACATGATCTGCGAGTTTATTACACTGACATAAAAACTCATTTATATTTTATAAGATTTTGATCCAACTGGAGACGCCATACATGTCACGAACATGGACTTTTTATACTTTGATAAAAATTTGACATCATGGACATGTGCAATCAGCTCTAGAATAAACCCCCACAAGTCAAATATTTCATTCCAACGTCTAGTAGGGCATGCCAATCGGAATATTTTAGAATGTTCTGTGACCTTGATGTAGCTCCAAGCTCCATCTAAATGGGGATGTGCATTCATCTCTGATGAAGTCTTCCTCTTCAGTATTCAAGTGATCTTTATGTAAAGATCTCTAGTGATTAAAGATCACTTGGATACTAATGAAGAAGCTTTATCGAGTATAAAGGTCCATGCACGTGACATGTATGGTGTCTCCAATTGGACCAAAGGCTTATGAATTATTAATGAACCTTTGAAATAATAAATAATCACTGTTGATTATTCAGTTATTGACTTCATATGCCAAACTGTGATATGTACGTGAATGTTGGTGTGATTATTCTTCAGGGTGCTGGAATGGTGCTGGCACTAGAGGCATCCTGTGCAAAAACTGCAAGAGCAAAATTCAGAAGGTATTTGTGTTTCTTTTTTTTTTGCATTGTATTTATGATCCAAGTAATTTTAATAGCTGTTATTACAGTTAAGCCTGCAGTACAATATCCTTTTGTTTTTGAATCATCCAAGTGAGGCTATTGGGTCAATTCAATACTTGTTATCTCATATATCATTTGCATTCATCCGTAATAACGGCTACTGCTAAAATAGACTGAGTACTCTGACTATTTAGTTTTTAATAGTGAGAGAAATAATCCACATTAAGGGTAGATCCAGGGGGGATGAATTGGGTGACTGGACACCCCCTGTTGATATGAAAAAAATAGCAAATGCATTGCTGGAGTGGGGGGGTCGGGGGTCGGACAAACCTCCACAAGCTGAAAAGGTCCGCTGCTCAACTCACCTGGTATTTTAATAAAGTCTTTTGAAAAATTTCTGTTAGTTAATAGATTTGTTCGCTGGGTACCTTATACAGTTGAACGCAGGACCTTTTTTTGGTTAGCCGTTTTTTTTTTTTGTTTTTATTTTTTTCCCTTTACCATTATAGTCCTGGATCCGCCACTGGTCCCAGTTATGCCAAAAAAACAATCTCCCCTTCTGTATAGCAGCCTACGGTATAGGAAGATTAATTGGGATGAAAATTTTCCCGGTCTAGTTGAACCTCTCACTTGGTTTTCCTCTCCCCTGGTATCCCCAGAGGCTCTCCATAATATTGGTGTAATATGATCCCGAACATTTTTTCTATTATTTCAGTATATTCAAGTTTACACTGATCTTAGTCACTTTACTCTCCATGGTTTTTGGTGTTTGTGGATACTTGGTAAGGGTTTGTTATTATAACCATTCCCTTGATGATACATTATACCCACAACTAAGGAGTTTTATTCTTATTTTCAGTCTTTTGGTACTCACACAAACAACATCATAACACTTAACTTACCTAAAGGTATGGACTTTTGCTTTAAAAATGTTGAAAACAATTGCATGAAAATGTATTGTCAGCGTCTCTGCCATGGAGCACATCGGTAACAGTGAAAAATCTGCACCGCTCAGGGGAGAACCTACATAGCATGCATCAAATGTATTGTCTTCTATTGTCGTTCTATCTATTGTATGAGGTGTGATTCATTGTTATTTACTGAATATATTACATCAACTGCGTGCTACGTAGGCTCTCCCGTGCTGTAAGTGGACGGTAGTAGGGTCCCTAGGGCCTACGGCAAACGTCGTACTACCCATGCACCGAACTCATTAAAACAATGGATGATGAAGCGGCATTCTTTGATGCACTTGAGATCGGTGCATGGAAAGTTTGACGTTTGTTCTAGGCCTAGGCTTTGCATATGACGGCGACGTCACCTGGAAGTGTAAATACTTTCACTGTGTTCGCGTCTTCAAAGTCTGTCTTGCATATGGATAAATTGACTTTACTTAAACGTTTTGAATGACGATTGACGTTGCCGTCATAGATTTTGCAAAGCTTAAGGTCCCTATTACTCCAGTTTCCAGTTCTCTTTTGCTCTGTGTTAGCCTCATTTGTGTGTATGATATTCAAAAGTGAGAGCCAAACCTGTGAAATTCTAAAAAAAAGCAACTGTATTGTTCAGTTCAATTTCAGTATTTATGCTCTCTTGTTTCTATACATCCCTCATTTCGTCTTGCATCGTTACCATGGTTACTATCCCACCAAACTTTTTCAATCGTCGTGTTTACAGTTGAGTCGTTGGGCGAATGGACCTCAACATTCTCGGGATTATGCTAAAATATTCATCAAATCATGAGTTCTTGTCGTGTGATTACCCATTTTCATAGGTCGTTCTAAAAATGTTAACAGGGCTCGTGCAGGTCCTTGAACCCCTTGGAAAGTGCTGGAATTCAAAAAGTCATTCAAGGGCACTTGAAAGTCCTTGAAAAAAGAAAAAGGCCTAAAAATCGTAAATACTCCTTGAAAAGACGTAAGTTCTGACCATTTATTCATGATGATACGATTTGTGATTTCTACGAACGTCAATTCCAAAAACTTCGTTGAAAACTTTACAAAAACGCGTCAAACAATAAAGAATACTTGCCCAGTATATTTCCGTACGGAACACATAAATATATAGGTAACGAACATACGCGGAAATTATTTTGGTTCGGGGACGCAAAATCAGCATGTGTACCACAGCAGTTACTTTTCGTGTTTCCATGCTGCGTTGATGTTCAGTAAACAGAATCAGTGTTACATGCAGTAACACTGCAGTTCAATCAAGGAAGTGGACGAGATAAGAATCTAGAATTGAAATAAACGGATCAGTACGTATGGTCGCCCATCCAGGTACTAACCTGGACCAATACAACCGGGTTTAACTCTGTGTGCTTGGAAGGCCAAGTTTGTCCACTGGACCACAGGTTCCAAGTAATTACCACAATAATAGTCGCGAAAACAATGCACTGAATAGATTAGTATTTTTTGACCTTTCAAATCAATGTGTCTATTGCGTGGCAGAGTGGTGCAAGGCACTGGCTGTGGATGGTCTGGGGGCCCGGCCAGCGTCTCCCCTGAACCCTTCGTGGGCAAGAACTCCACTTCTGCAGATGAAGGGAGAAGGACATAATCGCCGTTATGTCTGAAGTCCATACAGGAGGCTCCTGAGTCCATACGATGCTCCAGGCTCTGCGGATGTCTCGGAAGTATGGTCACCGTTTACGGGCACGTTTATTTTTGGAATTAATTATCTGTCGTCGGACGCGGTTCGAATCCCCACCGTATCATTATATTTTTCTTTTTTCATTGAATTAAAAAGTTCGATACAAATGTACGTATTCAAGATCGCACCGAGTCGTTGTGATCCTTAAAATTTTAATCTTGGCCCTTGAATACTCCTTGAAATGTCCTTGAATGTCTTCTCAAGAAGCCTGCACGAACCATGTGTTAAAATGAATCAACCAAAATGAACTTTTGCAGATAGAAAAATCTATCGAGCCGTTCGTGAGAAATCGTGAAAAACGCTAAAGCTGCAACACTTTGCTAAATATATATTTCAAACTCTCGTCGTTCGAACAAAATTCGTTCGCGAGGTAAGAGAGGAAACAGTTGGCAAAACGTACACGGTTTTAAAGACAAGGCTTATGAAAACATTTTACCATAATTTTCAACTAATTTTATCCAAGAGTAATTTTTCAAACTGATCGCGTATTAGCGATAAATAAAACCGAGAGTTTGAAATGTTTTCCCGGTTTTCTCCCAATCAAAAAATATTGTTGTTTGCCATATATTAGGGTATCTCAAGATAGATCTAGATCACATCTAGATCGCGCGCAATTTGATTTTTATCATTTTTCTCTATTATTCATTGCGATACTAAGTTTGATTTTAACAAAGTCTTCATCAATACAAACTTCAAACTAAGAAACATAAGTGGTGAAAATTTGAAAATAATCAAACAAATACAACATTATAAACGAAAAAGTTTGACGGAGTATTCACGCGACTGGAGCGAAACGCCTTCAATCTTCCATTTTCTCCCATTTTCTCCCATTTTCTCCCCCTCCGTAAAAAAATTCGCGTGGCTTCCCCCCCCCCCCCCCCCCCCCCCAACAAAACGACCCCCCCTTCTCCTCTTGGGGTGTGGTTGATTTTGTTCCGTTCCTCTTTTTTTTTCATTTTTCTTCGGTT
>WUCR03007865.1:0-11482 GCA_009858155.3 Phymanthus crucifer
ATGCACTACTACGGGGCTCATGATCACTGCTATCGCACGAGGCAATATTCATAAGCTTATCACGTGTTAGCTCCCAGTCTCCTTAACATCCATACATAGCCATACTTGTCCATACATAGACGTACTTGTCCATAAATAGACATACATGTCCATACATAGCCATACTTGTCCATACATAGCCATACCTGTCCATACATAGACGTAATTGTCCATACATAGCCGTACTTGCCCATACATAGCCGTACTTAGATATACATAGCCATACATGTCCATACATAGCCATACTTGTCCATACATAGACATACTTGTCCATACATAGACATACAACTCCATAAACAGCCCTTCTCAGATATACAAAGCCGTACTTATCCATACATAGACATACATGTACATACATTGCCATCCTTGTCCATACATAGCCCTACTTAGATATACATAACTATACGTGTCTATACATTGCCCTACGTATCCATACATAGCCGTACTTTTCTATATATAGCCATACTTGTACATACACAGCCCTACTTAGATGTACATAGCCGTACTTGTCCATACATAGAGATACATCTCCATAAATAGCTGTGTCCATACACAGACATACTTGTCCATACATAGCCGTACTTGTCCATACATAGCCATACTTGTCCATACATAGCCATACTTGTCCATACATAAACATACATGTCCATACATAGCCGTGCTTGCCCATACATAGCCATACTTGTCCATACATAGCCATACTTGTCCATACATAGACGTACTTGTCCATAAATAGACACACATGTCCATACATTAACGTACTTGTCCATACATAGACTTAAATAGATATACATAGAAGGACATGTGCATAGATAGCCGTAGAGGAAGAGTTGTTGGAAAATAGCCGTGAAGACTTTTGACATTAATATCTTCTCGTGGTAGGGGGTTACTAGCTTGAGGATTTAGTAGGGGCGAAGAAAATGGAAAACAATGCTGTACAAGTCAAGATTATTCAGAAAGGGAATAAAAAGAATAACGGGAACTATAGGTGTATATTCTGTATATAAAAAAAAATATATAAAAAAAGGATTATTGCTGTTTTAATTTTTTAGCCACAGGCACTGCGGAGCCGGGGGGCTGCAGCCCCCCCACCTTTTGACTTTTGCATCTGGTCTCTCATATTTTTGAGTCATATGTTTTGGATTTGCTCTTGAAAGAGTTCGATGATCATCCAGGACACTATCGATATGATAGCGTTATATACACCGGTCTGGAGAATTCTAGGTTTATTCCGAAGGTCTTCATATGGTGCCCAGTGAAGCATTTTCAAGTGAAAATATTGTGTCCAGTTCATAATTCTGAACTAGCATTTGAGAGATGGACCTCCCATGTCAGAGGAAGCAATACTTTCAACCCAAGGCTTGTTTATGACTTGGAGGCTAACATCATCTTAATTCAAGCATCTTACGTTTGTGAACATCGTGATCATTATTTTTCTGCTTCCAAAGAAATTTTAGATGCACTACCAACTCGTTTAACAGGTGCTTTTCCTTTCAGAATGTCTTATCGTTCTGCTTGTTCAAACCGTTTGTTAGATTATCTTGTTACATCGTTGAGTATGGGACACAGTTTTCTAGACATTACAGAATCCATTCTGTCAACCAATTATCGTTCCTTTTACCGTATACACGGGGCTAAACCAGAGCTGTCATTCCATGACAGCCTTCTTTTTTCCAGCCCAGGAAATGACAAATTGATGCAGATCTTTTTAGCCTACTACGAAAAGATTGATTTGCCTATGAAATCATTTTTTGATTCTACGTCCTGTCGCATTTTATCTTGCAACCACTCATTTAAGGCCAGTAAACACATCGGGATCATCAGGAACTCTGACTCTGCGTTTGTCAACCAGTTCAAAAACCTGTACATCGGCCCTAATGAACTCGGTGAAGGGGAGATGCTAAAAGTCAGCAGTTCGGAAAGGAAATGCCAATGATATTACGAAGAGATGGAGATGACTCCAGACCCTGAATATATTGAGAGTAACATGGACAGCTTATTTACAAATGGAGAGGAAAATTGGCCACATCCACTCTTGATGCTATTGAAAATTTGCGTGTTCATGTGCGTAGAGGATGCCTGTCTGGAATCCCCCCTCTGCAGGGACTTCCTCAAATGAACGTCTTCATAGACATCTTAAGCGGCCAATGTTGTGTGGAGCTTCTTCGTTTTCACCAGAACTGGCAATTCCAATCATGACTTTGATCTTATTTGTGTGGTCGTCTCGAAGAAGAGGATTACAAAAACATTCAAACAATAAAAGGATTACTCCTATTTTGCCATTTGAACTTATTGATTTGGATGATTACGAACTTGATGATTTACAACGTTCACAGCCATATAAATGTGATGCATCAAGTACACTTAATAATGGAAATACTGCTTCCACTACAGATGCTCAAGATTCCTCTGCAAATAAGTCAACACCAGATTCAGTTAAACATTCAGCTTTTCCTTGGCATGTTGCAAGTATAAATGATCGCTTACAAAGTGAAGTAGTTACTTATATTATCACAAGGGTACTGCATATGAAAGAGCTATGGCAATCAATAAGAAAACAGTCAAAAGCTACTTATTTTTCAATAATAGATCTTTTTGGATTTGAAAAATCATTCATCAAGCTTTTTAAAACACCACAGATGGAAACAAGTGAGGGCTGTAAAGTTGAGACCTTCAACAGAAATTTGGCATCATTTGGATTGCAAAAGGTTCCTGTCATTGGAGATGGAAATTGCTGCTTTAGGAGCATCGTGAAATCCTTATATTCATATCTTGAAAAGGAAAAACAATCAGATTTTACCAATTTCATTCACAAACTTGGCTTTGGAAAATCTGAAGAAGAAGATACTAAACTCTTAAGATCCCTGTTGTGCAAAGAAATTTTGAATAACTGTGAGTATTATCAACAGTGGCTTGGATTGTCTTTGGACCAGATTACACAAGATATTGACAAATTCAAAACCCAAGGCTGGTTTGATAGTGACATTGGGGACAAGTGTGCAGCAACATTGTTCAAATTCCTGTTGTTGTGGTCACCTCATATCCTGAGGCACCATATCAGTCATTTGTTCCATCAACACTATCATCATCAAACCCTCCTTATGTTGCTTTTAATCATTCTGCCCCAGGTCACTATGATGCTACGAAAGGTAAGTTTGTTGTTATAAACTTAATTTTTATGAAAATTAAGCTTAAATAGCAGCAGTAACAGCAGCAGAGCAACAGCAGCAGTAGCAGGATAGCAGCAATAGCAGCAGCAGTAACAGTAACAGTGGCAGAGCAACAGCAGCAGTAACAGCAGCAGGTAGCAGCAGTAGCAGTAGCAGAATAGCAGCAGCAGCAGTAACAGTAACAGTGGCAGAAGTAATAGTGGTAGCAGCAGCAGCAGTAGTGGTAGCAGCAGCATAGTAGGTATCAGCAGTAGTGATGGCAAAGTGGAAGTGGCAGTGGTAGTAGAGAAATACTTTAACATATATTATACCTAATTCTTGCCATTATTTTAGATGCTGACAATATTGTAAGTGCTGAGGAGCAGAAGTATTGCCAGTGTGGTAGAAAGAAGAAGGATGATAATTTGGATGTTAATGTAAAGTCATGTGTGTTCAAACAAGGTTCTAAATATTCTTCAAACCAATGTTCATGTTTTTCTAAAGGAAAAATGTGCTCTAGGTTATGTAAATGTTACAACTGTGTAATCCTTTTAATGGACAAGTGAAAGAATCTCTTCCAACAATGCAAACACACTGTCGCTGTGGGAGAGGGACTGCAAAATCTACTCTGAGTAAAGCATCTTGCAGAGATACCCCAGGACAGAGAAAATCAAAATGCCCATGCTTGAAGTCAGGAGTAAAGTGTAGCACCTCATCTTGTCAGTGTGTGAAGTGTGGCAACCCTCACAATGAAACTCCTAGGAAAGAAGGCCTGCCCTTGTGTCCTGGCTTGTCCCCCAACCATGGGAAGAAGAGAAGAAGATCTAATCCTGACCCCTTTAAAAGAAAAAGTGGCAAATAATATTTGGAACAACATGGATTTCAAGTTAGCACTAGTCACTGGAATGATGAAGAAAGTCTTCTTTTACTGGTTATATTTGAGTTATTAGAATATTCACACTTGCCTGAAAATGTTCAGAATATTACCAATTTGTATAATTTTGTTGCAAAGTCAAAACAATGCAAGGAAGTTTTAATTGCAGTTAATGGAAAGAGGTCTCCACAAGTTATTGGTAAACTCTCTCAAATCCAAGCCAAGAGAAATGTTTTAAAACATCTTATGCATAATGAACAGTACTAAGACTTGATATCGATTGGTGGTGGTGAGCAATATCAGACTGAGTTGTGGACAATGGTAAAATGATATTCCAGTGTTTTTTGTTCCAGTGTTTTTTGCTCCAGTGTTTTTTGTGTTGTTTTTAATGTTGTATAGACCTTTTTCCATAATGGCCACCAACAATTCACATTAATATAAATGAAACATATTTAAAAATAAATACCAGTACTAAAAAGAGCACCTTGGTTTTAGTAACCCTGTAAAGTTTCATGACGTTAGGTGTTATATTGGCCAAGAAACTGTTTTTTTGAAAATTGCCAGATTAACAAAGAAATCTATGTCTTGCGGGTATGCGCTATACCCCCAACAGACATAGTAACATTTGTCAAGTGTAAATTTCGTGATTTTCAAAAAAAAGGTCTCTGCTGATATATCCCTTTTCTCCATGAAACTTTCCAAGGTTACTAAATTCAAGGTGCTCTTTTTAGTGCTGGAATTCATTTCGGCTGCCATTTGGGAAAAAAGGTCTATTCATTTAATACATGCATTTAAGTGTTTCTTCATTTCAGTTCCGCTTTATGTGGAATCTCACCTGCTGTCACTCAAGAATATAGTGGGAAGCACGGGTGGCACAGCGGTGAGAGCGCTCGCCTCTCACCACTATTAGACTGGTGGCTTATGGTAAAAATCGTTACACAAATGACAAATTCACCAAACTCTGCCCAATTGTACTATGCCTTAAGGTTATCAAAATTAGAAGGGGTGCCCATCTCAATGTTTCCTTTTCCGTGATTTAACGAACATTAAACTATTTAAAAAAATGACGATTGGGCTTCCTGTGGTAAGTTTGATGCATTATCTTTATTTTCTTAAAAAAATAGAAAAATATTGTGTTTTTTAAACAAAACATGTGCATTATCTCATTAACAATTTATAATGATAAATTTCAAAAATTAATGAGAAATATTGTTATTTTAAAAATAAAAATAAAAAGACTAGTTACCAGTTCTCTCTCGGAATTCAAGATGGCCGCCTCCATGAGTAGCTGTTGTGTATGTAAGTATTCTACAACGAAATGTCATTTTGTCGCCAAATTATCAATGTTAATTAATTCAAGACTTCTCAGACAAACAATGAAAATACAAAGAACACTCAAATGCATATTTTTGTGTGAATTTTTAGTTTTGTACGACATATTTATACTTAGATATTAGATACTATTAAATATATAGTCTATAAGATACTTTTAAACACACTGACTAGCTATTAGTAATTGTTTCACAGTCCAATGAAAATCACTCAAAGAGTCTTTTCGTTTAGTTTAATCTGGTTTAAATTATCGGCAGGTTAATGATGTCCTTGACTGACTATGCCATTGAACTGGGAAGAATGCGTAATATGTCAGAAGGCTACCAAAGAGGTGTTGAAATGTCCATTGTATTCACTTGTTCCAAATAGTCTTCATAATACAACTGACTATACAAACTTCCTTGAAAATGTGGAAGAATTTCGTAATATTGGAGACCTTCCCATGGAAATTAGTAGCGATGTCACACTTGACAATCTGATTAAAAACAGAGGCTCATGGCACAAATCATGCCATCTGAAATTTACAAAGTCAAAGTTAGAAAAGTCAAAGGAACGTTACAACCGTAAGCGTTCAAGTAATTGTCTCAATAATGATAATGTGGCCAATAATGATAATAATGTGGCAGAAAAGCGTTGTAATAGGTTTTCTGTTCGTATGGTTGATTGTTGTATGTTCTGCAATAATCCCTCTACAAATCAATGTAAACTCCTTAATGTCCGTTCGCTGACATTAGATAAAATCATACGACGCATGGCAGTTGAACTCGAAGACTGGCTCCTCTTGGGACGTATATCTGACGGCGATCTTGTTGCAATCGAGGCCAAGTATCACTTTGACTGTCTTACAAGTTTTCGCAATCGCTATGGATCGCTGACCACGCAAAGAAGTAGAGACTCTGATGAAATTGAAACAGCTGAGATGATAGAATCTAGAGCGTTTGTTGAGCTTACGGAACACATAAAAAAATGTGTTGAAATGGGAAGTTATATTTTCAAACTCTCGGAGCTCCATAGCTTATATGTGAGCAGACTGAATGATCTTGGATTGCCTAAATTAGTTAACAAAACGCGGTTAAAAACCAAGTTACTAGAGTACTTTGTTGAGGAAGGCATCGAAGAACAAAAAGGTGGTAAACATACCCTCCTCCTATTTCCAGAGGGGATGAATCACTTATTGAAAGAGGCACTTAAACGAAATTACTCCGATGATTTATCCATCTTAGCTAAAGCAGCTAAAGTCATAAGAAATGACATTTCATCACACAAAGGATTCTCTTTTAATGGATACTTCCCAAATGATTGTCAGAAAGATTCCGTACCTACTAGTCTTCGGTCGTTAATTTCAATGATTCTCAATGGACTTGACATCAAAGACCAAGAGAAATCAGAGTCGCAATCATGTTTGACAATTTCACAGACAATTATTTTTAATACCAAGAGCAGAGTTTACAAATCTAAAACAAGCAAGACAAGACACACGTTATCTCGTGAACAGCCTCTACCCCTGTACCTCGGATTAAGTCTACACAGCCTGACAAGAAGCAAGAACCTGATTGCCAAGCTATATCAGATGAGATTATGTGTTTCATATGAGAGAATTATGGAAATTGAAGAATGGCTCGCAAATTCTGTAAACAAACGGTTTCCAAGAAGATGGATGTGTCACGCCCGTTGGTTTGAGGAAAGGCCTGTTTTGTGTTTGTGGCCTAGATAATCTAGATCACAATCCGTCCTCAAATACAGCAACATCGTCGTTCCACGGAACCGCAATTAGTATCGTCCAGTTTCCAGAAAGTGAAAATGAAGGAGAGCAAAGGCCAGTTCTAACGATCCCTCCACCCGATAATGAAAAGCATCACCTCCCTGAAACCTATGCAACTGTACACCCCGTGGCTTTTAATGAGCGCTTAGTATTAGTACCAGAACGCAAGGTGACACCAATTGGCCCATCGTTTATAGATGAAGCAAAGGTGGAAGAGAGTCAATGGGTATGTCACACATTGTAAAAGATAAGGGATGAAGATATACACGCTAATGACGTAATAACATGGGCTGCCTTCCACTCGTCAAGACAACCAGCTGCAAATCATATTTCTGCTATTTCTGGTATGCTCCCATTGTTTTACGAAAAGGCAGCGACGCCTGCAATGATGAAGCATGGGATGGATGTACTACAACAAGCTATCAACTTCCTTAACCCGAATCAAATACCAGTGATTACATTAGACCAGCCATTGTTTGCCCTGGCAAAGATGATTCAGTGGAGGTGGCCAGACATCTATGGAGAAGATAAGTACGTAGTTATGTTTGGTGGACTTCACATGGAGATGGCCCTATGGAGTACTGTTGGTGACCTACTAGAAAACTCTGGCTGGGTAACTGCTCTTGTGGAATCATAAGTTGCTTCGAGTGGAGTAGCACAAAAGTTCCTTACAGCATCACATCTTAAAAGGACACGGTGGGTTTATTAAGTAATTAACTAAAGAGGCTTTGCATCATTACATGATGACAGCCATGACAGGTGATATGCCTTCTGTCATAGCTACCATCAAGTGGTGATTATCGTCTGATAAATGCACTCGAAAAGAGGTTGTAATACACGGGAAAAGCGCGCGCTCGTATAATAACTTGTTATTTGACTTTTTATTGTGTATGGTGCTTGATGGTGTTAATATTTGTTTCTTTAATTTAGGCACGCACACGAAGTCACCGTTTTGGCCTTACAACAGCTAAAGCATGAAGCGTTTGAGAACTCCATTCGGGATGATGAAGAAGTGTCTATGGTCACCTGGGAAGATGATTTAAGAAAACGAAGTCCAACGTATATGTTCTGGGATATCATCATTAAATATGAAACGCTAGTGCTGATATTTGTTCGAGCCCACAGACAGAAAAACTTCTCTTTGTATATTGAGGTAAGGAATCAGTATTTTTAAGCAAGTGAATGATAGTTTCGGCATTAAGTGTACAAAGCTGTTGAGATCAAATGAGTTCAAATGTAGCTGTTGTTTTATCTTTATAAATTATTTTAGGTTCTTCAGCTCTTGGCCCCTTTGTTCTTTGCCCTTGATCACATCAATTATGCCCGCTGGGTACCATTCCATCTGCGTGACATGAAATCTCTTCCTGAGCCAGTCAGACGTGAATTTCTAGAGAAACACAACTGGGTAATCTCCAAAACCAGAAGTTGTTTTTCAGCAATGCCCTTGGACCAAGCTCATGAGCAAGAAAATAAAATAATCAAAGGTGTGGGAGGAGCTGTTGGACTCACAGAGAACCCAGTAGCATTCAGGTACAGCAGAATATTATTGACTCCCGTGTATATTTATTTGCAATAATGTTGTTTTTAACCGTTTGTGATTATAGGCGATGGATGCTCTCTGGACCAGAAGTCTCAAAGATGTTGCTAGACTTTGAACGAAACTATGACTTTGTTGAAGATGATAATGAGTACACTCTCCCGAACCACAATGTAGGAAGATCAACTCAGAGAAACTTTCAAAAACAGGTTAGTTTAGGAAAATGATGTCATTATTCTTAAATCCAGTAATTTATTATATTTTTTTTTGTAAAATATGTGAACAATCTTTGTGACGTTATCCGTCGAATGGGAAACCCCTTCTTGGACGATTGGCCGGAACTGGTGAGACTAGACAGCAGAGATTGTGCAGATCCAAGTGTTGCTGATGCCCTGCGCAGTCTCGAATCAGTAGGACAGCAGCAATTCGAGAAATATGTGAATGATGTGGTCACCAAACGTACAAAGTCGGTCCATGATACCATCAAGAAGAATAACCTCCCTCTTATGCGTACAAGCCTTGCTAAGAGGTCAACCAAACAAGGAGAGAAGATTTTACAACTTAAGAATAACGTGGTCCTGTTCTCACGACTCTACATTGCCATGCAGAGCAGAGAAATTGACATGAAAGAATTCTTTGCCCATGAAGTGCATTCCTACCCACCATCCCTGTCGGAGTTTGGAAGCCTACGTCTACCAAGTGCGAAGTCTGATTTACTCAAGTGCCTCAAGCATAATGAGTGTAGTCTCCCAGCTACATTCGAATGTAGAATACTAGATGGTGCTGTACTTATTCATTCTCTCCCAACTGCTACTGCTTCAACGTTCGATGAGTATGCTGATAATGTGTTCATCCCACATCTCCTGCAGCAGCTCCAGTCTAGTCAAAGAATTGATGTAGTCTGGGACACGTACATCCCAAACAGTCTAAAGAACACAACGAGAGAGAAAAGAGGAGCAGGTGTACGTATCAAGGTTTCTGGTCAAGTCAAGCTTCCGAAGAACTGGATGCAGTTTCTAAGGGACCCAGCAAACAAGTCTGAGCTGTTTACCTTCCTTTCGTCAAAAGTTGCAGACTTCAGATGGCCTCATAATAGATGGGTATATATAACTTGCGATAAGTAACGTAGTGTGATGTTTTGTATTTGCAAAATTTGCACGAATCCTTATTTTTATATGAAAGCTTCTCATCACGTTCTACTTTCTTTTGCAGGTACCTCTGTGACATCTTGCAGTGACATACAACCGCCAATGGGTGAATATAATCACGAGGAAGCAGACACGCGCATTGTAGTCCATATCCAACATGCTTTACAGACTGGGGCACGTTCGCTGTTGGTGAGAACAGTAGACACAGATGTTCTAGTTTTTCTTATTGGCAAGTACCACGACCTTGTTGCCGACAACCCGGAGCCAGAGATATGGGTAGCTTTTGGGATGGGAGCAAATTTCTTCTTCATCAGCATCAACACAGTGTGCTCAAACCTCGGAGAAGACCGATCCAGAGCCTTACCAGTTTTTCATGCATTTACTGGTTCTGACACCACATCCTCGTTCTTCGGAAAGGGAAAGAAGACGGCATGGCAAGCCTGGCAAGAAAGTGACATCACCCCTACCTTAGTAACAATTGCAAGGCATCCTTTCCAGCCTCTGACTCTTGAAGAAGACCCCTTCAGGAAGCTTGAGCGATTAACAGTGTTAATCTATGACAGAATGAGTCCACTTGACTCGGTGAATGAAGCAAGGATGGTGCTATTTTGTAAACAGAACAGATCACTTGAGAACATCCCTCCCACTCAGGTAATTAATTGATGTTTCACTCTCAGAGGTGCAATTAAATAAATGATGTGATGTACTTTAGTTCATTTAATTTGTTTGAATGCATTGACTCAATTGCAGGATGCACTTCTTCACCATGCTAGAAGGGCTGTCTACCAGGCAGGAATTTGGACTACAGCAGATCAACCAATGCAACATCTTCCTTCACCAGACCAGTTTGGGTGGAAAGATGAGCAAGGAGTTTCGAGTCCGAAATGGATAGCTCTTCCTAAGGTCGCTGCTGCTTGTAGAGAGCTAATTAAATGTAGCTGCAAGAAGAACTGCACACGATGTAAATGTAAAAAAGAAAAATTGCCATGTACACCATTATGTAGTTGTGGCTGCCCAGAAAGCAACGCCTAACTGGAACAAAGTATGATGAACTCATCCATTCATCGAACGTGTATACATTCACTAGCTAATGTAAATAAATAATGATACCAAACTTGTATATACGTTATAGATTATAACATATCACAGACTTTATTGTAAGATTACAAATACTATGAAGATGAAAACATGAAAAGTTCACAAAAGCACTAAATAAAATACGTATTTACAGTCTGTCCGTCGATTTAGCCGAGAGGAGACTGGTAACTAGCACTTAATTCTTTTTATTGCTTACTGCTCTAAAGATTTTCCCCCCTAAAATTTGATAAGCTACTGACAAATACAATAACACTGCAGCAAAATATTTGTGTTTTTGTGAGATTTTATCTGTTTATACGAATTAAAATTTCAGTACCACAGGGACCCCAAATCTTGGATTTTTTAATATTCGATTCGCTATAAATCGTGATCAAAGACAGTTTGAGCTGGGCACCCCTTCTAATATCCTTAGGTATGTGCTTAGGAAACTCTATACAAAATATCACGATTTTGTCACTCTTGTAACTGTGACGCAGGAAATCTCCAAACTCTCGTTTATTAATAGATAAAGAAAAGAAGAAAAACCTGAAATTACAATGAGAC
>WUCR03008135.1:0-11454 GCA_009858155.3 Phymanthus crucifer
TACGTTTGCGCATGCTCAAGATCTTGATCAGCGCCAGATTCATCCCACATGGGAATATGCAACTACAAAATACTCATGTAAATATGAAATCAGCCCTTCTATACTATTGGAGATCTGAATCTAAGTTTTTATTCACTATGGATGTCAAGTCTCTCTACACTGAACATGGTCCAGAATAACTTGCAATATTCCAGAGCTTCATTTTCGTCAAAAATCACACGTAACATGCAAAACTTTGCTGATTTTTCAGAATATTTTGTCAAACTTACCTCAAATGTTCCCAAGTCTTACCAAACACTAAAAAGTACCAGCAATGTTAACTTTATTTCAAGTATATTTTGCTTAAACATCAAAAAACTGTATATGCAATACTTTTCCTATCTAGCATCTTTCATGCTGAACATTGATAATTGTCAAGTAGTAAATGAACCAAACTTAAGTATCTTTGCTTAAATTTAAATTTACTATGCTGGAAAGTTTTATTAGCGTTAAAAAACTACTGGTGCCGGAAAATTTCTACCAAACCGATGAACTGACAATTTATTGTGCTTCTGTGAGTGTTCATCATCAAGTGAATTTTCCCTGCTTTGGCAAAGCTTACTTAAAAATATATTCTTAATAGTAATATGGTACTTGAGAAGTGCATTCAGCATTTGCTGAACTCTGGTAGAACGAATCAGACATTCAGCATTTGCTGAACTCTGGATGGTAGAACGAATCAGGCATTCAGCATTTGCTGAACTCTGGATGGTAGAACGAATCAGGCATTCAGCATTTGCTGAACTCTGGATGGTAGAACGAATCAGGCATTCAGCATTTGCTGAATCAGGCATTCAGCATTTGCTGAATTCTGAATGGTAGAACAAATCAGGCATTCAGCATTTGCTGAATTCTAGTGTATCAGCTCTAGTAGTTTGACTTCACCCAATTGCTAAGGTGTTAAGATATTATTTCCGATCAATAAGAACCACAAAGCACTTCTGGTTATCAGTACTAATTTTTTTAATAAGAGTTAATCCTGGATTAGGTGTAATCAAGCTTTGAATGTAACTGGGCCCAGATGTTAAATTAAGTCTTTTTTTACTAATACTTAAAAACTAGAGCAAGAAGATAGGACTTACGTTTCTTTACGTTTTGATATGTTTAGGATTTGCAGAATTTTTGCAAAACAATGTGTACACTGTGTATATGTATTGGCACACATCGTATAAATATATTCATGTATTATTATTGTTATATTTTTCTGAGTTTGCAACATTTTGGTGGAAAATGATGTCATATCTTTTGCTCCAAAATAGAAAGCTAATTTTTTTCCCAAAAATATAAGTATATGAATGGCAAGAGTATGATGAAGGGATTTTTTACTATATTTGAAAGATGTAAATAAACCTGGTTTTGACCAAAATTGGAATAATTTTCTCCATTTTAACAAAAATAGAATGTAGTGGCCCAACTAACAGTTTTTAAAAAGCTATTTAAAGTAATTGACAATGGATCTTCGTATTCCATTTATGTTTTTGTCATGAAGGACAATGGTTTTGTGTCCCTCCAGAATACTGGCCACAGCAGCATTTCCTGAAATTAATGGTTACATGTATATAAGTAAATTTTAATCGTTTGTATGCCACTATAAGAAGGGGCCAAGGGGCTGTATATAGCATTCCAAAGATGTCATATTCTGGGAATTTTTTTCACAAATCATTTTTGAAAATTTCATGATTTACACACTTTATCTTAGCCCAAATCATGCATCATGAGTTACCACATGTACAATCTGCATGGGGATTCAAATATGTTTCTTTTTTTTTTCATTTGCAACATGTTGCTTTGAAAGGCTTGTCTTTTTTGTTAATTATGCCAAATCAGGACATCCATAAAAAGAGATCTCCTTAGGGAAGGTACATTTATTATTGGGGGTGGGGGGAGGGCTGGAGGATTCAGAGAATTTTTTCCTACAAAACCCTTGACCCTCCCCGATCACTCCCGAACTGAAGTTATGACCCCCCAAATTAAGGTCTTCAAGTTAGCTCACAGCTTTAAAATGATGGCCCTCCCCCAGAACAAACTTAAAATTAAAGGTGTCACCCTCCCCTAAGCTTAAAAATTTTATAAAAGACCCTCCCCTCTGTGGCTCCAGCCCCCCGCCCCCCCCCAATAATAAACGTACCTTCCCTTAGCTGCATTGTTTTTTATACTTAATATTGCACTCTTTGAAGTTTTACCGATGTAGCTTGTTTTTTTCTTACATTTCAAAAATTATAACATTTTAAAAGAGAGTCACTTGAAAAATCCAGGTGGTGTGATTGCTTATATCTCTCACTAATGTTACCTGTGCTCATCAGCTCTGTTGGCTTGGTATTGTATGTGAGTAGTTGTTTGTTGGTTCATTTGAAAGCTTATCAAGAACAAGAACTTACGTACCATTTCCTGTACAAATATCCACTGACCAGAGGTCTTGCTTTCCAAACAACTTGATCAGCTTCCTGTAAAAACTTACAGGCTTATCCTCCATTTTTCCGGCAGCTTCAACCTTGCACTGAAACAAGTTGACTTCAGAGGAAAGGTCTACCCCATAGTTCTTTTCTTGCAACAAATGGCAAATTACAAATGGATTTACCACTTCGCACAGACTGTCTTTATTCCCTAAAATAGAATAAACATTTCCTTTCAGTAAATGTACAAAAAAGGGAAGAAGGGGGGGGGGATCACTCATACTTGTACATGGGCAGGATTCAATTGCTGTATTGAAAAAAATAAAATTTTAAATTAAAGGAATTAAAAACTGTCAAAAGAGACACTACTTAACCTTAATAATCTCTCTTTTTTACAGTTTACTATATTTCCTTAACTGTTTATGGCATTTCTTAATTCAAATCAACCAACCTTTTCCCTTGACATCTGAGTAGCTGAAATATGCAAGCTCAAAGTCACATCCAATGGCTTTGCATTCATTGGTAACCATAGCCAATTGGTTTGCTGTCTTTGAACTAAACCTGGTGATGAATATTACTAACTCACACTTAGTAACATTCATCCTCAGGTTTAGGCATTTTATGGTCTTCATTAGCCCATTCAGCATTGATGAATCCCATGCCTGAAAAATATATAAAAAATGCAATTAGGGAGCATTTATTTTTTTAGGAGGGGGGGGAGGATCTTGAACAGCACCAGTAAAATACATTTTAGAAGTCCCCCCTGTTTTTTATGAGATAAAAAGTGACCCACCCCTCATATATCCTTTTTCTCAGTGACCCCCCTTCTAATGAAGAGAAAATATGAAGTGACCCAACCCTTTTCATCTATTAATTTTTTCATGCCTCCCCTCAATTCCTCCACCCCCAACTCTCCTAAAAAATGAATGCTCCCTTAGTATAGAATATAACACTATTTAGAATAAATCAAGAATACGAAGCATACCACTGATCACCAATCAGAAAAGAGTAATAATTTTTTTTAGATGTATTAAAATTGTGGTATAAGAAACATAAATTTTCAATTTCTTTCTTCCTTTTTTTATTTTGGTATGTCTAAAGCTTTTTGCTTTACCTCTGACAGCTCCAGGAATGCCAGGGAACATCCATTAAACCCGGGTACCTTGTTTGTAAAGCTGACATGTGAGATGTCCTTAATGTCTTCTGACAAAAAGGAAACCTTGATGTCTTTTCCTTGGTGCTTAATAAAAACACTGTCAAGTCCACTTGAATTGGCTGATGAGGTATCTTCTTGCTCGGCCTCACGAAGAACACATCTTTTTACAAAGTTCTTCAGGGCTTCTGATACTGCACCAGACCTCTTTACATGCCCATGAAACATGTCAAATAAATCGGGGGAAGAACATTGTGGGAACCTGTAAGAAAGGTTTTAAAGTGCTTATCACCCCTAACGTTATACTTTCAGTATTCACTATATATGGAGAGAAAAAATAAATGGTTAAGAAATTTCATATGATTTGAGAGGCTCATCTTGAAGATCTTAGGGTTTTTCTTTCAATATGCTAATAAGTGTGATGTCATAGGAGGCATGATTAAATAGACAAGAACATTCTGGAACAGCAAAACATAATATCTGAATCATCATTAGTCTTATTCAGGCTGTACAGAAAGGCAACTGCAAATTAGTTTTTTTCAAATTATTGAGTGTTTTGATTTACAAGCAATGTAAAAACAGTCAATATGCCTCCTATGACATCACACTTATAAGCATATTGGAAGAAAAACCCTAATATCTCCAAGATGAGCCACTCAAACCATATGAAATTTTTTGACCATTTATTTATCCTCTCCATATTTAGCAAACTCATTAATATTCATTAGGCCAAACACAATGAAAATCATCACCGTGGCGAGTGTGTTTAAATCAGATAAAACACTCTGTCCATTTGCATAAAATTTAACCTGGATTTTTTATGCAGACATTAAGTATGTGTGTTGGAGTTTGCAAAGACATATAAAGAACTCGAGTACGTGTTTTATCGGGTCACCAATAGTTACATGTAGATTAAATGTCTTACCTCTTTTGTGCTTCCTCCCAAGAAGAAGATACTGTCTCTTCCAAAATGTAACGTTTGATCAGCTTTTGATCCTTGAGCCTCCTAGCTTCAACCTCCATCTCCTGTAGATTTTTTTCACCACTGTCAACTTGTTGAAGAAGGTTAAGCACTTCTTCTGAAGACAGCTCCCCTCTCAGGCATTTAAATCTTGATGAAGGGCAGTCAATGAAAGAGAAACCATCCTGCAATTGCTTCTTTGTCAGTCGCTGACCTTTTAGCTCACCTTTGGAGTATTTTTTTAAAACACTCTTCAGGGTCTCAAAGGCCATTTGTTCTAGATCCACAATGGAGAATATGTAGTCCAGTTGGATTATCTATGGATTGAAAAAGAATGAGCTAAATGAAAGAGAAAATAATGCTATGAAGATTTTGCCCTGTTAAAAACTTACGGTATCTCCTGACAGAGAAGAACATGTTGTTTTCCACTTCATGGATTTATTTCCGCTAAACTGTGTAGTCAGAAGCCGACGGAACAAGCAAATCTACAAACATTACAAGTAAACAAAATATGAACAACATCAAAAGTAACACCACTTTCCTGTCCCCAAAGACAACCAAAAAATCCATTTCCCAAAATAAAGAATAATGTCTAAATACAAAAGAAATATTCATTTCATTGAGAGAGCCATATGCCAAGTATAGAGGTTTTGCACGGGACCCAAAATACAGCTTGGGTTGCCTGTGGATACATGGCAGAACAATAGAAGCTCTTTGCTGTCAGGAATAGAATTCTTTCTCATGTAAAATGATTGTATTGTTCCTGCCATGCAACATGGCTGCCGTCACGTGATGTAGTGCAAAACCTCTATTAAGGGTTTAATACCCACATAAATATTTTCAATAATGCCTTTATTCGACCTTGAATGAAATACATATTTAAATTCAAAATGAAGTGTTACCTTATCTAATGTGGTAAGCTTGTGACGTAGATTGTCAACTTCATTATGTAAGTGTGCAAGCCTTAATGCATCAGTAGTTGGCATTTCTAAAAGTAAAGTTTACATAGTTAAGATCAATTCTAAGACATATCTGATGATTGCAATCAGGTATATTTGTGGTCTGGGTAATAACCTTAAGGTAGTTGCAGACCCTTGGAGTTTATCATGGATTTTCTTATACCGGTAGGCCAGTCAAAAACTGAGAGAAAAGTAGTGAGTCACAATATTTGTTTTAGAGATATATCATGCCCTAAAGTAGGTATTTTCTATTAATCCCAAAGAATTTGCTTAAGAAAGTTGCATTCAAAATTCCTCATTTTTGTAAGTTTTACCAATCTGAAATTGTGAGTTCTTGATTTTACCATCAATGGGTTTCTTTATAAAATCGAGCAGTGACTCATCAAAATCCTAACTTAAACCCTGCTATCTGTTGAAATCCCAACTATTTTCCAAGCTTGGGATTTAGGGTTTTTTTCCTGTGGAGTGTTAAAAACAACCAACACAAGAGATCAAGCTTACCTGTAAACAGCTGAATTTCTGTGAATTTAAAGCTTGAACAGTACTTTTGATCTTGCATAAGATGTTGCAAGGCAACCCTCCTATGATTCCCACCGATGACCTCAATATCATATGTATCAAGGTTTTCTTCTTTAAACTCTACAGGCTTCTTTACTTGTCTTACAATTCCAATTAAAGCTTTGCCATATGACATAGGCCGTTTAATGAATTCATCTTTGAGCTCAGCAATGAAGTCTTTGTCAACATCCCGGAGCTTGTATTGTTCACTTGGCTGCTTCAGGTTTACTGTTAGCACATGAAATGTTTCTGTGAAGGAAAAGAAATAGAAAGGAATATTAAAGTATTTAGTTGAAATGCCTTACTGAACAGTTAAATCTTTGATGTTGGATCAATACTCCAGCTTGGAGTAGTGGATAATGCCATGTATAGCAAACAATTCGATGGGCTATCCTTAATGATACCCACATGTCATGTAAGGTATGTTCATATTAAAGATAATCCAGCAATAATATAATATTGCATTGTTAAAGTCCTCATTTTTTTTTACAAAACATTCACCCTCAATTTGAGGTTCCCCTGTAGCAGTTGAGGCATGGGTGGCAAGGGCGGATCCAGCCAAAAATTTTTTGGGGGGGCTTGATTAAAATTGCAAAATTATTTTGCAATACACCAGTTTGAGGAGGGGGCTAGGATTCGAAATCATAAAAGATTAGCTGGAAAATGTGGGGGTAAAAAAGGCTGGAGAGGGGGGCTGTAGCCCCCTTTTGCCCCTCCCTGGATCCACCCTTGGGTGGGGTAGAGGGAAATTCACAGGTAAATACCCATACTAAGGAGAAAATGTCTTACTGCCATTATGAATGCTGTAATTCTGATGAATTAACTTTTGGAAATCTGCATCAGAAGTAGATTCATCCTCTTCTTCTTCTGTACTCTCTCCTTTTTTCTTTTTGTTTACATCTTTCTCAGATGGGCTTTTTCGTCTCTTGTTGTTAAAAGAAGTTGTACTTTTACTGGAACAGTTCGTTACTTGTGAACCTGGCGAGCTTGAAGGAACCGGTGAGCTAGAGGAAATTGGTGTACTGGAGGCTACTGGTGTGCTGAAGGCTACTGGAGGGCCTCTCACTTCTATCTCAAGTTCCAGGTCTGAGTTAAATAGAACCGGTGAAGATGGTATAGCTAGAGATTCTTCTATATCATCCTCCTCACTTTCCTCACTTTCTGCAATATTTTCACCTTGCCGATTGCCACAAGCAGAACCACTTGATCTGTTGCTGTCTTTAGATACTCTGAGCTTATCGAGTTCTGCATTAAAATGATTGCAGAACAATGTAGATCTTTTCAAAGAATCCCTAAACTTCATACTGAATTCATTTGCAGCTGCATGAAAATTTGCTAGACCAACCAGGAGGGGCTCATTCATTCCAGCAAATATTATCTGCAATGGAAATGTAACAGTCTGTTAAAGATCTTGTGACATTACCAGGGAGTTGAAAAGGAAGTTACGTCATATTTTTTCGTTACTTTCCTTCAAGACCATACTTTCGCATATTTGAATAACACATGCCCAAAAAATACTTAATTTAAACTTAATCTTCAAAATTAGTTTCCTAGTTTAAATTCCTTTTTGAAAAATAAGTCGTTTTCTTGACTGGCCCTGATGGCGGTCGATATCTGGGACCCATTTCTCCTCGGCCTAGTAAACCGAGAAACTCTGGGTCGTGAAAGAGTAGCACGTGCGTTCTCCGTATAGACAAAATAATTATAGCAAGTTTGGACAAGACTTTTAAAACGACGAAAGCCTATCTCCAGAACCCAATTGATAACAAAATTTGTAAACTAAATGAATTTGAAAGTCGTCGGCAATGAATCAGAAGGAGAGAGGGAAAAAATGACTCTCGTCGATTCAGCTCAAGTTTGCGGTGAAATTTTGCGCGGTTAATTATAAACTACCTTGAAATGCCCCAGAGGGAATGTTTAGGTCTAAACGGTGCCCATTTCTTAAGATTTCGCGAGCTAAAACTTGCTAACTTCTTTTCAACAGATAGATATATAATTTTTTACTAGTATTATGTATCTACTCTTTCGGACGTAGCCGTGACCAAATTTAGGTTTTAATAACTCGCGAAACTATTGACATCTCACAGAAAAGCGCATTGTTCGAAACTCAGAAACGTTAACAGTTTGAGTATGAAACATGCAAGTTTCCTGCGCCAAGAGAGCATGTTTTGATGTCTGGCGTTAATGGTTGGATGCAAAACGACGGCAATATATCTACATACCTTGAGTAACCCTGGTTTACTCTTTGAAACCTCCATACTGCTGACAGCGCCAAGCAGCGTTTTTCCTTTCTTGGCTGGTCCACTCGATTTATGAATGAAAACCCCACACGTGTTCTCTTCTGACGACTTATTTTGGTAGACGAACCACCACAATTTGTTTTTGTTTTGTTGCTCTTTGCTGGTCATGGCGTAGAAAAGATATGACGGTTTGAGAACGATAGTAGTTTACTCACACGCGGCGTTCAACACTAGCTGCTGGTCTTCAAGGTTCTTCAACTACGACTGTCACTCCGGGGGTGGTACTTTTAATTAGTGTTCTCAAAAAATAACGTCAGAGAACAAACACTTGTTGACAACAAAACAATGCTGACACTTTTAAACGAGCGCGAGTTTTGAATTCAGTCCAACATAAAATCTCACTGCTTTTAATCGAATGATTTTAGAATTGGATGTGTATAAAATTTTTGAGATAATCAAAAAAAACCGCGGACATACTAAAGGTGTGAATTCCAATAGATATGACAGGAACAAAGGAGTAGTAATAGACTTTAGTTACAAGTCATCAGTTTCACCGCCACATGACGGTTGTAATATGTCGAGAGAGATACCGACCAGTGAACTTGAATATTTTGTATCTCCGTGCAGCTTTTATTTTTTTTGGTAGCGTTTCCAGTAAAAGTAAGAGCATTGGAAATGACACTGGTACAAGTGAACTCGAATTCCTGTGTGATGATGACAGCGAGTCGGACGAAAGCGATTTAGGATGTTTGCCGATAACATATTCTTCAGAAGAAGAAGAAGAAGAATCGGAAGAATTATTCGAAGTACCATCAAAGAGGGCAAAACAAATTACTGAAGGTAAACATTAATTTTGTAATGGCGTTGGAAACATGGCTTTTCTGCGGGATCTTGCTTCATAATACCGCAGTCTCACGTTACGACCCGAACGATACTGAAGCGCGTCTCTCCTTCAAGCGGCAAATTGCCCGGCGTAGCTTAAGTCGGCAGGCCCCTAAAAATTCTTAATGGTCTTCACGCCAGCACGGTTTTATTCCTTGTAATGCTCTATATTAATAATATTTACTGACTTAAAACCTTAGCGCGGTTTTCAAAACATACCTACCCAAACGCGGCGTTAGACTATTCAATTCTTCTTCTTCTTATTTTATTGTGATTATGATGGAGTGAAATTAATATACTCCAAAACTGACAATATTAAGGAGTGACAGCTTCTTTTTTGAATTGGCGATACATGTAGATCATTTGTATAGGAAATACCATCATTCGAGAAGAATTAATGAAAAATACCGCGCGTATTTGATGAAAGTGAATTAATACCACGAGTGCGTAGCCGGGGTAAATTTTTGACGACAAAAGGTCGACTTATACACGGGTATATACGGTATGTAAAATACTTGAAATAAGTATAGTACACGTGATCTGACATGGAAACCTAACAATCCTATTTGGGTCAAATATTTCATTTATTGCCTATTATGACTATTTTTTGAAATAACTCTATGCAAGTTGGATGGACCTGCTGAACATAACATTTACGTAAATGAGCATATCAATTAAAATTAATAGTAAAAACCTTGCAATCCCTGTTTGCTAATAAAATTGACATTTGTTAACTAAATTGGATTAATGAACTTCATTTTATATTTTTAGGTTTATACCGGCAGATATCAAAATCCCAATGCAAGAACTGGCCTTGTGACTGAAGTTTCAGATCATCTGATATCTCTTGAAGAGGGTGTATTAGTTGCCATTGCTCAAGATAACAGCAAGCCACCTGTTATTGGTAAAGTGCTGGAGGTTGGGGAGCAAACTTTCAAAATGGCATACTGGAAGGGGTCATGGAGGAAGAAGTGGGAGCCGTGGAGGATTGGAAATAACGAATGGGTTTCAGATGATTTGCCGAAATCATGTATTATTTTGACAGCTTTCCAGTTGGATGACAGTGGAAAACTGCAGTCTGGTACTTCAAAGTACTTGCGAAATGAGTACAAAAAGCTCAATAACAGTTAATTCCAAGTGACCATGAAGTGCAGAACACTGAACATTTATCATTCCTGTTCAAGAGGAGAGAGCATAACTACTGTATTAAATAATGTCGAATGAAGCTAAAAGGAATTCACAGAGATTTATTATTTTCAGCAATTGCTGAACTGTTCAATATCAATTTCCTATTTTGGATTTTCAGCAATTGCTGAACTGTTCACTATCAATTTCCTATTGTGGATTTTCAGCAATTGCTGAACTGTTCACTATCAATTTCCTATTGTGGATTTTCAGCAATTGCTGAACTGTTCACTATCAATTTTCTATTGTGGATTTTCAGCAATTGCTGAACTGTTCACAAAGTACGTTTTCAGCAAATGGAGCTGCGATGTTCCACTATTTGCTGAAGCTGAAAAAAATCGGCAAAATCAAGGCTACGCTAGACAGTTGTAAATATTAATTTTTAAAATCAGCCTGTAAATAGCTTCGAATGGCAAATTCCGTTTAATGTCAGTAAAATTATGCTGATTAGAAAAAATGGCCAGCAAAATTAAAACAAATTGTTGTTTTAAAGAATAAAAGTCAGCAAATTGTTTGAATTTTCAATTACATCTTGCTGAAAATATCTACTCTGGAATATTGCAAGTTATTCTGGACCGTGATACTGTCATTCCTAATGATGAAGGACTTCTCGCTCTGAAGCATTTCTTTGATCGCCGTATTGTCTTAGAATCTGGCACAGCTACTTTACTACGTTAGCTGAACTCGTACTCACCCTTAACTGTTTCTCTTTTGATAACCGTTATTTTAAACAGATGAATGGCGTGGCTATGGGCACGAAAATGGGTCCCAGTTACACTAATCTATTTGTGGGTTTCGTCGAAGAGCAGATTTTTGCTCAATATTCTGGACCCAAACCTGAACTTTTTGGTCGGTACATCGACGATTGTGTTGGTGCCACCTCTTGCAGCAAACCTGATCTCGAGGCTTTTATCTCTTTTGTTAATTCTTTTCACCTCTCACTTGACTTCACCTGGGAAATCAGTGAAACCTCCGTATCCTTTCTGGACATTTCAGTCAGTATCACCGCTAACCATCTTAGTACCAGCGTTCACTACAAACCTACTGATTCCCATTCATATTTACTATACTCTTCTTCGCATCC
>WUCR03008262.1:0-11446 GCA_009858155.3 Phymanthus crucifer
TGTGTTTTGTAGTCTATACATTTTACTATTAGAGTAGACGCCATTTTCTTTGAGAAAATTAGCGCGTGCGCAGTACCAATGACCGGCATTCTAGCCCATGTGTATGTGCTCACGGTTCATGTGTCTGCACTGTCAAATAATCAGAGTGCTGCCCGCCTTAGTTTGTTATATTTGGTTTTGGACAAGATTTCATATGGCTGTCTAGTTTTGTGGTCTCCAAGAGCGGTGTTTACAAATCTTTGTCACGATGTTGTATTAATTGAAATCCCAAATACCGCACATCAAGAAACCGAAACTGAAGCCCCATCTACTGATTAGTTAACAGTAATGAATCTGATAAAAAGGTGTCGAAACGTTTAGTGAAAAAGTAAACAAAAAAAATGTTCAAGTACTCACGATATTTTTAGGAGCGAATCACCGTAATATTTTGAAAAATCTCACCTTGCTATTGATAACCAACACACCTGCTCGCATTCACATGCACGTTTGCCGAGATGTTGTTTGTATTTTATTTAGCTTGAGCGAACCTATCGAAAGAGGTTGTGTTCAAAATCAGTAAATGATTTGTCTTTTGATCTCTTCAGTCTCACCCTTCATTCACAAATGTGAAATCGTAAGAAAATGGCATTCCAAGGTCGAAGCTATTAGTTTTTTTTCTCACAAAAACTCGTCGAATCATTAGCGGAAGCACTCACTCTCTTGTCTTTATTGAAAGTACAACATCAAAAGATTAAAGTGCTTGAGCTGTTCCAGGTAAAATAAAGACGGAAATTCGAACTGTTATAATCCTTTTCTATTGGCGCTAATTGAACAAATTTCAAAAAATAAAAAAAAAACGAATTTTTTATTTCGTCGTTAAATATTCTAGACCTGCTTCTATCAGTCTGTAATTAACATTCCAAATCCAAGTGCTCGTGTTTCGAATGTCTACTCTGTAACAATGTTATGTGAAAATAACTAATTAGATTGATTTTAAAAGCTAATTTGTTGGTTTGTTTGTTTGCCAGATCGCCAGGTCTTTCATCACAGATGGGAAGGAAAACGCATTTCAATTTAACGTTTAAAACGTGGAGAGAACATGCCTCACGATTTATTGTAAAAGAAATTGATGACCTTGTTTGTATTATTGTTAAACTTTATCATTTGCAAACGATGGGTGAGACGAGTGAGCTCAAAGAAAACATCATTCATATTTCAAGCACAACATCTGCTGATCAGGACCAATCAATTTGAATGTTACAATCCTCACCCAATCAAGTGAGCATGCATGCAGAGAGAATTAATAAGTATTAAGTAATTTTTTGAGTCACCGACGTTGAGGTGCTTAAAGAAATCGCTTAACAATATTAATAATAAGTAAACTGCATGTTGGATGAGCCATATAAAGTAGAGGAGAGGAAGCTGAAGAAGAAAAGAAAGAAAAGTTGAACACTACCTAGTACTAGTATAAGAACAAGATCTTGGCCGGAGGCCAGACACTTCAAGGTTTAAGACTCAAGTTAACTTCATCTTTCTCAATATAAGATGCTAAACTTGGTTATGTAAGAATAAGACTAAGCCAATCCTGATGTTGAAGGTTTTCGTATGTATCTTAGATCAATCTCTCTGACAGAATATTGCCTTTGTACTGAAAAAGTAGACGAAAGGAAAGGTAAACCTTTGTTATGAAAACTGATCCCCAAAACCCCTAGAATAATCAATTCTCATTTATACTAATTTAGGTAATGGGTAAGGGTAAAATATTTCTTCAGATATACATATTTCCAATATTGCAGCTTCTGCATATTTTCGTTTTTCTTTATATATATATATATATATATGTTTTTGGATGTAGAAGTAGAAGGAGAAGAGCTAAGACCAAAGAGAAGAACAAGAAAAAGACGAAGAACAAGATGAACGAAAACGAAGAAAGTTGCTCATACATGAGGAATAAGTTTGATTACCCAGCTTTTCGTATATCGATGTCTGGTATGTTCTCTGTGGCAGCATTGGTAACAACAGTCTTAAACTCTCTGGTCCTGATCTCCATCTGGAAGACACCATCCCTTCACAAACCTTCCTACATCCTGATAGGAAGTCTTGCTTTTTCTGACTTCCTCGTCGGAGCCATTGGCGAACCATTGATGATCTTGGATCATATTGCTGTCCTACAAGGCTGGTCCCTAAACAACTTCTGTCTAATTTTCACATGCGCCAGAATTGTGACTTACGCATTGGGCGGAATTTCTATGCTTACGCTGGTGTTCATAAGCGTGGATCGTTTTCTAGCATTGAAGTTGAGGAACAGATATCAAAGTGTCGTTACACAGAAGCGTGTACTTCTGGTCTTAGTAGCATGTTGGATTTTAACTTTTATTTGTTCTTCAGCGTTACTGGGACATTTTAAACTGAATCCTGTAAACACGAAAGCATTGCTTGTATTTGTAGGGATTACAGCTTTCATTCTAGTCATAACCATCATCGTTTTCTATTCGATGGCCTTCTACACATTGCGAAAGATCACATGCTCTTCAGTATCTCCAAGTGTCCAGAACACGGGAACAGTACCACATGCAGGTTTCAGCACCGATCTCATTAAATATCGAAGATCTCTCATCACCATGTTTCTTGTTTTTATCTTTACCATTCTGTTTTACTCACCACTTGCTATTGTCTATGTGGTATCTCCACTGATTAAATTTAAAGCCGGTTTCTCATCACATATAACATCTCAGGACATTGCCCTCGTCTGTCAAGGTGCAGCAGAGTTTTTCACCCTTCTGAACTCGGCGAACAATCCACTTCTGTGCTTGTGGCGAATGCGAGACATTCGGGTAGCAGTCAACACAGTTTTTAAATTTAGTTCTTCGCCATGAACATGTCTGTAATTGTAAAACCCACCTCTTAAATAAAATAAACCCACCTCTGTAAATATACTTTAAACATTTACCAAACCTTTGTAAATGCTTAGCATTTATTTTAGTCAGGTCTAGCAAAGGTGATAAGGAATCCATCAGTGGTAGCTGTGTGCATTGGCAAGCGTATCATGTATGTCTTATATCAGTAAACGTCCTTATGATTATGGTTCTTTTATGAAAAAGCCTGGCCACTTTGCGTTCTGGTTCGTCATCTTGAATTGGGGCAATTGCGGCAAAACATATGGAAATGTGGATGATTTTGAATTCCTGTACTTCCGCCCGGTGTTGATGTCAGTCCACAGTCATTGGAATTCAAAGTGATCCATATCTTATTTTTTTGGCAGTATTTTCCCAAATTCAAGATGGCGGAACTGATTTCATCTAGGTCTGGGCAAAGATCGTTCTAGTTTTTCTGCTGCCAAATTATATAATAAGCTAAGTAAAGCAGTAAAAGATTCCAAATCAGTACGTAACAAATTTCATTCTTAAATTTTTATTATTATTTATTCTTAATTCTCAAATTTGTTATTTATTTGTTGTTTATTATTATTTTTATTCTCAATTCTTAAATTTGTAGATACTTGTAGCTTTTAAATTTTAAATGTATGTATGAATGTTTTAGATTATTACTATTATTTCTTTTCTCTTTCCTTTTAAGTTACACACAGCTTCAATGTAAATAAGCGTTTCGCTTTTTGAATTTCTGTGTTTAATAAAGTTTATTATTATTATTATTATTATTATTATTATTATTATTATTATTATTATTATTATTATAAGATGACGATAGAGAAATACAGCTTTTCATACAGTAGTTTTGTTTACGTGATGAAACCGCAAAAACACGATTTTCCCGAAACTGGGGGGAGATCCACAAAAAAGCCTTCTTTACCTGGCTTAAACCGTCGATAAACTGCCCCAGGTAAACCCATCTTCATGATTTTGTTCAAGGGAAGGAGAGCCAAGGTCAATGTCATACCCACACGATTTTGTGGGGCTCTCTTTGATTGGTCAAATTCGTAGAATGGAATGTTGTTCGAGTTGGGGAAAAGGCTAGTGGGGGACCGACAGAACCGGAAGTGTGCCTCACAGCGGCTGCAAGGGAGGCTAAATACATACTGAATGGAAGAAGCACATTCTTGCCCCAGAAGTATAGGTGGATATAAAATGATTGGTAGCATGCATATTGGACTGACGTTAGATGCATCTTCTTTGTTTTCCTTTCTAAAAAAGCAGTATAACGTACTCTTGCTTGCTGTAATGCTTTTTGGAGCGTCCCATTGGACAAAAAAGATATGTTGAATGGAAAGGCCAAATCTTAATGTTGTCGAGTTATTGTAGTAAAATACCGTAGGTAAATTGCAAGAGAGCTAATCTATAGACTAAATTTAAGGACTAAGACCGCATTTGAATTTAGAAGTTGATTGTGGCAAAGAAAGGAAAATCAGAGATACAAAACAATTCCTTGAAGAACCAGGAGCGAACCAACAAACACCTCCACTCATATACCATCCGGAATTGAACCCCCTGGCAGAGTTTTTGGAAGAAATTCCTTATAATCTTCCATGCTACTGCTCCACCTGCTTCCCTTGATAACACTAGGCCATTATTAAGTGTCCAGTGTTATAATTGTCTTAAGATTGCTCATATATTTCAAGAGCTCAAAAAGAAAAAAAAAAAAAAAACATGTATAGTAAAATTCACTTTGAACACAGCTTCTGCTTGTCAGCATCATTCAAGTACAATATTACAAACATCGTTCGAAGGCAACAAGCATGCAGAACATAACTTCAGAGAGCCACGGTGGTTGTTTTTAATTGCCAATTAATACAGGTTTAGCTAGATGATCGAAAATCGGAACAAATAGAAAGTGCATCCATAATATAAGAAGCAGTGGCAGCAGAAGTAATAGTCCTGGAGCCAGACCCTGAAAATGTTGGTTTCGTTCAACCCAGCCTACAAGAGGGTCCTGAAGGGGGCCCTAATCCCATTTCCCAGACAAGCAATCTCACAATCCCAGTCTGTGTTGCCCAAATCTCAATCCCATTCCCATTTTTCTATTGTTTTTGCTTCATGAATCCCAGTCCCAGTGCATGAAATCCCACTTCTCAGCTCCTGAAGAAGGCCAATCCCAGCTCCCATTTTACCCCTTCAGGACCCTCAAAAAGGGTCTGACAACGGAATCTTGAAGTGAAATATGTGTACTTTAAGACTAGGTACTATGTAGTTCCAAAATGTGGTGCCACGGGCCGAGATAAAGGGGTTATTTAACCAAATATGGCAATCAGAATGGAAGTGGGGTAGGTCAATGCTTGTCCTGTAAAATCTATTCCTTTCATCAATTCATCTTGAATACTGATTATTATGGTCGACAAGACTTGTAAATATTACTTGAGAGTGTAAATCAAGTCTGTCGATACCACGTCTTACCTTGAAAATCATGAAGTGAAGTCTCAGATTTCGTCTGCAGCATTTCAAAAAGAAGACGATTAAACTCTTCTTCTATCCAGCAGAAAATTTCAAGTCAAGATCGCCATGTCTAGTATTTAACGTACTAAACGACAATTCTCTGCCTTTCTCTTACCAGAAATTGGGGATTACAGCCGGTATTATAATAAACATAAATATTTTTATTTCCTAAGTTTTGTAAAGGCAGCCATTCCTATCAATTTTGACTTCAAATATGGAAAAATATTAACTTCAAATATAAAATATTAATTGATGTTACATAAATCATTACAAAAAGTAAGTTATTGTTTATGTGTAGTATCAACAAATGTGTACATGTGCGGGAAATCCACCACCGGCAGAACGAAGCCTGACATTGGATGAACAAAAAATAAATGGTGAGATAAAACAAAGAACGCAGCTCACATGGAGAACAGTTACACATTGTTACCATAATCTACACTTTCTTTGTTTTTGTTATTTTGTCCAATCCCAGTCTTCGTTCTAACAATGGACAACGTCTACCTTGTAGAGGTGTGTATGTACAATTACAAACATATTCATGACGAAATAGTACGAATACGTTTAGTATTAACAAATGTGTACATGTAGGGATGTGTATGTACAATTACAAACATAGTCCTGGCGAAAACTAAACTATTTTAAAAGCGGTTTTGACTGTTATCTTAACTGCTTCTCGAATGTCTCGTATGCGCCACAGGTAGATAAGTGGATTCATTGCGGAGTTAAGAAGAGTAATAAACTCAGCTGCTCCTTGACAGATTAAAACCATGTTATAGGTTGTCATCTGTGAATGAGAGTTTTTAGGTCTGAACACGAATGAAGCTATATGAGTACCAACTAATGGCACATAAACAAGAATTGTAGCGATAAAAACAACAAACATGGTGGTGAGAGATCTTCGATATTTGATAAGATCGATGCTGGAACCCGGATGTGCTACTTCTTCATTCTGGACACTTGGAGATACTGAACGAAAAGTATTCTTTCGTAAGGTGTAAAAGGCCATCGAATAGCATATGGTGATGGTTACGGTGAGAATTGAAGCACAGACTGCAACATAGACAAGAAAACCTCCCGAGATTCGAGGATTCGTGGCTGCATAGACTACCAATGCTGCAGAAAGGGCAGTCATTTCGATCCAACATCCTACTGAAACCAGAAGTACACGCTTCTTGGTTACGACACTTTGATATCTGTTCCTTAACTTCACTGCCAGTAAACGATCCACGCTTATGAACATCAGTGTGAGCAGAGAAATACCGCCCAATGCGTAATTCACAATTCTGACGCATATGAAAACTAGACAGAAATTGTTCAGGAACCAGCCTCGTAGGTCAGCGATATGATTCACAATCATCAGTGGTTCGCCAATGGCTCCAACGAGGAGATCGGTTAGAGCAAGACTTCCTATCAGGATGTAGGAAGGTTTGTGAAGAGATGGTGTCTTCAAGATGGAGATCAGGACCAGAGAGTTTAAGACTGTTGTAACTAATGCTGCCACAGAGAACATACTAGACATCGATATGCGAAAAGCTGGGTAGTCGAACTCATCTCTCATGTATGAGCAGATATCATTTTGATTTTCGTCCATCTTACAATGGGTCTTATTCCGCACTTCTGTGTCTCTTAGTCTTTTGTTCTCTCTGCTCTCGACTCCTCGAAGTCGATGATCAGCGTTTGGTAAATGCGTTTACTTTTTGATCTATTTCAAATCACCTTGCGACAAATGTTATTGAAAACCATCTCAATAGGAATACTTGCAGATAGTCCCCATCCTCAGTGTGATGTAAATGAATGTGTTAATTCGTGCAGACACTTTAACAATGGACAAATTGAATTATTACTTACACAATTGAAACGCTTTAACTAACGGTGTGTTTTATTTTTTCGATTATGCATTGATTTCGTCTAGGCGCTTAGGCTCAAGTTACAACGTATAAATCCCAAAAATCTTTAATTCCTAAAAAAATCTTTAATTTCCTAAAAATTGATCTTGTTTGAGTGCTAATCTATGCACTCTATGTGCTCATGGTTCAAGTGCCTGCACTTTCACTGCTAGCTGCCCGCCTTGTATTTGTTTTGGACAACTTTTGATATGGCTGTCTAGTTTATGGTCTCCAAGTGCGGTGTTTGTAAATCTTTCTTACGATGTTGTATTCATTGAAATGGCCCAAATACCGTATATCAAGAAACGAAACTAAAGCCCCCTCTACTGTTTAGTTAACAGTAATGAATCTGATAAAAAAGTTGTCGAAATATGTCCAACGAAAAAGTAAAAAAAAATCAAGTATTAATATCTTTAGGCGCGAAGCACCGTAATATTTTGAAAAAAATCATCTTGCTATTGATAACACACCTGCTCGCATGCACATGCACATGCACGTTTACTGAGATGTTGTTTGTATTTCATTCAGCTTGAGCGGACCTTATCGAAAGAGATTGTGTTCAAAATCAATAATGATGTGGCTTTTGATCTCTCTCTCACGCTTCAAATGAAAATGAAATCATAAGAAAATGGCATTCTAAGGTTGATGTTTGGTAACACAGTATTAGCTTTTTCTCACAAAAACTCGTTGAATCAATAGCGGAAGCACTCTTGTCTTTATTGAAAGTACGATATAAGAATTAGAAAATTTAAGTGCCATAGTTGTCCCAGGTAAAATAAAGCCGGAAATTTGAACTGATATAACCCTAATTGAGCAATTTTCAGACATTTTTTTTTTTTAATTTCGCCGTTAAATATTCTATAGTGGCTTCTATCAGCTGGTAACTAGCATTCCAAATCCAAGTGTTCGTGGTTTGAGTGTCTTCTCTGTAAAACCTTTCATTTGCTTCACTTAGGTTATGTGAAGCATAACCAGTTAGATTGTTTTTAAAAGCTTTTTTGTTGTTGCTGTTATTGTTTGTTTTTCAGATCGCCAGGTGTTTCACAGCAGATGGGAATAAAAACGCATCACTAAACTTTTAATCTCTGACATTAAGGTGCGAAGCAAGAGACTAACGAAAAGAAACAGAAGAGCTGAATAAGTGGTTTTCAATAACAATCTTTTTTCAGCTGTCGCAAGGTGATTTAAAATAGATCGAAACGAAACGCATTTACCAAACGCTGAATCTTTGAGGAGTCGAACAGAAGTGCGGTATAAGACCAATGTATGATGGACGAAAATCAAAATGATATCTGCTCATACATGAGAGATAAGTTTGATTACCCAGCATATCGTATATCGATGTCCACTATGTACTCGCTAGTAGCATTGATAACATCAGTTTTAAACTTTCTGGTCCTGATCTCAATCTGGAAGACACCATCCCTTCACAAACCTTCCTACATCCTGATAGGAAGTCTTGCTCTCTCTGATCTCTTCGTTGGAGCCATTTGGGAACCACTGATGATCATGAATCATATCGCTGACCTACGAGGCTGGCCCCTGGACAAATTCTGTCTAGTTTTGACATACGGCAGAATTGTGAATTATGCATTTGTATATCTCTGTCCACGCTGATGTTCATGAGCGTGGGTCGTTTGCTGGCAGTAAAGTTAAGGAACAGATACCAAGGCTTAGTGACTCAGAAGCGTGTACTTTTCTTGTTAGTAGCATGTTGGATTACATCGTGGGTAGCTTCTGTAGCCATAATTGGCAACTTTAAATTGAATTCTCAAACTGTATCGGCTTTGTTTGTTTGTGGTGGAATTGCCGCTGTTATTCTAGTCGTAACCATCACCGTGTTATTCGATGGCCTTCTACACCTTACGAATGATCACCTGTTCTTCAGTATCTCCAAGTGTCCAGAACCCAGAAGCAGTTCCACATCCAGGTTCCAGCATCGATCTCATGAAATATCGAAGATCTCTCATCACAATGTTTGTTGTATTTATCGCTACAATTATGTTTTATGCGCCAGTTGTTGGCACTTATATACCGATGCCTACTTTTGACATTGTTTTAATGTGTCGTGGTGCAGCTGACTGTTTTGCTCTTCTTAACTCGGCGATGAACCCACTTCTCTACCTGTAGCGCATACGAGACATTCGAAAAGCAGTCAAAATAACAGTCAAAACAATGTTTTAAATATTTAGTTGTCATCATAATACATACCAGGGGTATGGGGGTTGAAACGTGTAAACGTGGAAGCATGCTCCGGAATATTCAAATGAGCATATTGGGAGTTTTGATACCATATTTGGATGTAAAACTCGATTCAAAATGTCCACTCTGGACAATCATGTTCCTAAGTTTTAACGGAATTTAGGAGAAATTTATTGAAACTCTGAATTTTCTTTTGAATTTTTTCCGCCTTTAAATCAAGTCAGAGATTTTGAAGCAAGAACATGTTATTGACTAAGAAAAATTAATGGACCGGGATTTGAAAATGTATCGGTTTAATGTAATGAAATAACTGGAAAACGTCCTTAATTCGTCGTGGTAAACGTGTTTGACTTGGGCAGCGATGGTTTGTTGTTGAATTTATCTCAGTAGTGTGCAATATGTTTTCTAATTGCTTAGAGCCATTGCTAGAGCCATTCGCGCTGGGAATGGATATTGAACAGGATTTACGAACTATTTCTGACGGTTTTTGACGGTTGCTGAACCTCGTGTTCAGTGTAAACTCAAAATAGGGTTTTTCGAGCTGGGCACGAATATTGAACAGGAGTTAATTTGCCATTTCAAAATTCAGGTCTGTTCTATGGCGAAGGGGAAGGGGGAGGAAGGAAAGGCGGGCCTAACACAAAGACACTTTGGTACTTGTGTTCGAGTCCAGAATCTGACCTCGGTTCTGATTGGATAAGAAAACAAAAGACTTTCCGAATGTCAACCGAAGTCGTTTGTATATGTAACAAAATTCTATCCGCCGGCGCATTCCAATCAAGAAAGAAAGAATATGAGTCTGAATACAAGCGAGAAGGTGTTTGGAAAATCCTTGGACTGCGGAAAAAAATCCCTAGAGCATCATCCAGGTATAACTCTGGAGCAAGTACAAGAAAGATTTTTTTCAAGAAGATTCATCAAACTTGAGATATCAAGAGAAGTGTTCATCGTCACTCATTCGGGGGCTCTACGGCTTTAGTTTTCTGCGATGCGAAAACTCCGTTCCAGAGTTCTAAAACAACAATGCCAACAGCTCTCAACGTGCTACCATTTAACTACTGGTTTTCTACCATATATGAAGAAAATTCGCTCCTCTATAAGTATTCTTTGGCTAAGATTAAAAATTAGACTTCATCACTTGCTGTGAATGTTGGACAGCCAACACGTGTTGCAATGACATTCCTAAACCGCAAAAACATCTTATTTGTCTGACATTTTAGGTCACGCGTCACGACTTCCAAAGAGGGCGGAAGAGGTTTGGTTAAACGTTTGTGTCAGGCCCTCCTTTCCTCCCTCTCCTCCTTTCCCTCCCCCCTCCCAAACAGGGCCTGATACTCAGGCTAATCAGCTATTTGAAATGGAGAAGATATCTTTCAATAGATATCTCAAGCCCAATAATGCAGTTGGTGACCCTTTAGTCATCTTCAAGGATGGATCTCACGTAGCATATGGTGCATGTGCCTGATGGGAAATTTCAGAAGATACATTTGTAAGTAGGTCTGATCATGTCAAAGAATTGCCTGATTCCTGGTAAGAAGATGTCGATAGAAAGAATTCGAGTTGTGTGGCGCCGTCTTGAGCAAGCATTTGAAAGTCTCCACAGAAAAAGAATCAAGATACAGTTTTTGTTCGGAATTCTTTCCGTTTGGTCGCACAAATTGTGCAAACTATGGTCCAAAAAGCATTATGGATTCAACACATTTGCTGGCACGCGCGTTGGAGAAATTCAAAAAAAGACAAAACAACCTGATTGGTTGAATTGTTCCTGGATAGATGGGGATCTTAACGTTGCAGATTGGCTGACGCGTGGAAACAAGCCGAATGAATTGAACATCGAAAGTCTTTGGCAAAAGGGACAAGAATTTGTGAAGCTACCAGTCAGTCCAGAAACACTAAAGCATGACTCTACCAGAGATTATCCTATGACCTAAGAAAATCCTGCAATTTGATTGGTTGAGAGCAGTGGTATTTCAGCGTAAGAGTGGTATT
>WUCR03008339.1:0-11445 GCA_009858155.3 Phymanthus crucifer
ATCGGTGTTTAATTTTACTGTTATCTGATTGGCCAGTTTTATGCAAGTGGCCTCGGTTGAAGTAGTCGCACAGTAAGCTTACTATACAAACATATGCAGACATGTATGAATAAGTTGCATAAGTCTCATATAAGCTTAAAATTAAAGTTTATATTCAACATGTAAATTCCAGGGCTTGAAATAGGAAAAAGTTATAGCCAGCCAATCTATTAAATTTCCCCTGTCAGACCAGTTGATTGTACCTGTCATTTTCTTAATGATTTGGCCATTCATCTGTATCTTTGCCTGCCAAACCTGAACATTGGCCTGCCATATGGTCTCCCCTATTTTGAGCCCTGAAACCCCTATCATTAAACTGTAGAAATCCAAGAATATGGAACAAGGTGCAGCTGGTTCTGTGGATGCAAGCCATGATGAACTGTCACTGTTTACTGGGATGACGTTTAGCTCCCAGCCTCCTTTAGCTGAAAGTAATGTCCTTGACAAGTCTGTAAGTGATGAAGATGGAATACAAGAATCAGAAGAGTTAAGAGAAATATTTGAAAATCTTGAGGTGACAAAAGGTGTGCAAATGATCAGTGATTGTCTAGAATTTTGCTCCACATACATACAATAAATATTTGGTGTGAAATGGCACCCTGATTAACAAGTGGGTTGACCATTGGCTGTTATCCAACTCAACCTGGAAATAACTTGAGAACAAATGGCCAACAGTTGACTGACAGGTACACTTTTACCCACATACACCTATTTCAAGAAATGTTGTTGGGGAGAATGGAGATTGCACAACCGAAATGAACTGTGGGTACCATTTGGTATGCAAAATTTCACTAGTTGTGTTGCCTTTACTCAAAAATGGATACACCAGCTGTAAATCTTGGTTCTCACTAGCAACACAAGCATAAGCATGGGCAATGCAACTAGTGAAATTTTGCATATCAAATGGTACCTACAGTTCATTTCTGTCGTGCAACCTCTGTTCTCCCCGAAAACATTTTGTGAAATAGGTGTATACACATTGGTGAATACAGCTAGCCACTGCCACTACAGTCTTTAGTAAGAGATTTCATAATGACTGTAAAATGCTAATGCTAGTTGCAGGAGGTGAAGACATCAAAGAAAGTACCATAGTTTCCAAGAATAAAGAAGAGAATAAAGATGCATCAGAAATGGACCATCAACAAGAACCTCAAGCAAGTTTGTCTGGTCAACAAGGGAAAAAGAAAAAGAGAACACATGCCAAAAGGCCTGGTTATGCTAGAGACAATCCAAATATCAGGTAACAGGGATTTTCTCAAGCTCAAACATTGTGTTTAGTATGTATTAATAATTTTCTAAATCAATTTATTTCATAGTCACCCTAAGCCCAAAGCAACAGTAGGAGAACCTTCTATATCAGATTATACAGCTGCTGTAAAGAAAACAGATGAAATACCCATTTTAGAGGGTAAGTGAGAAGTAAAATGATTGAAGCTGTTGAAAGCATACAACAAAATGAAAATGAGTGAATGAAATGAAAAGAGTACTATCTTGCACTGCAATTTACATTTCCTGCTAATTTCAATGTTTTAAGTTTGATGTGGTAAAAGTTACTACAGTATTCATTATTTTTAGCAATATTCTTTTTATGGCAATTTTCATGATGGCAAAAAGAACATGCTGCCAGTAAATCAAAGTTTCCTGTGGTAGTGGAATATTATGCCACTGTGATGTGCTGAAAGATGAACTTTGTTTTAGCCAATTGCTGCACATTTAGCTGTTTTATTGCCAGCCCTTGTGTAACCCAAATCAGTTGGCTGCCATTGTTTTGAAAGAAGTAAAGCATTTGCTATCAGCTGGACAAAGTACACCCCATCCCTCTCCACAGGGAGCCCATACTGTTATTCTCTCTCAATCACAATATTTCTGCAAACACTAAATCAGGGGGTTTATCCACAACAGACGATGCAAATAAAGTACAATCAGATTTACAACCAAGAGATGAAGCTGAAAATGGGTCACTTGAAGAACAAACTGATGAAAATGTCAATCAATTCATGGACAAAGGTGAAGAAAAGCCAGGGGCAGAAGGTGGGTGGTTTTACAGCGTGTTTCGGTTAAGTGTGGAGGACCAAGAGTTTTATCGATAAGTTTTAACATCAAAACATTGATGTTGTCAAGGCAAATGATTGAGTTGCGATGGAAGTCCACATGTCTATTTCACACTTGCATGTGCCTATTTCACACTTGTATGGGCTTTTTCCAAATTTCCCTAGTAACTTCAATAATTCGCCTTGACAACATCCTATACAAATGTATAGGATGCAGTTTTTTTTAATTTGTTTGAATTTTTCTTCAGGTAATGAAACAGTTTCCAAGCAAGGCATTCAAAACCTTTATTCAATTGACACTCCAACTTCTTCTGAGGAAAATCTGGTTGGAATTGAACAAAACGAGCAAGAATTTGGTACATAACATTCTTTAAAATAAACAGGACATCTTTATTGAGAACCACCCGGACATTATCCTGATGAAAATTCACAATTATTACATTTTTAATTTCAGGATTTGGAGAGAAAACATTAGAAAACGCAAAAGAGAATCAAGAAGTGAAGGAAGATGAAGACTGCACATCAAGTACTAGTTATGAAACAGAAGACATGGGTACTTCAGGAAGAGATGTTGAAGCAACTCTGAAATCTGAAGGCAGTATGCCAGAGCATGTTGGTAAGGATGAGGTTGCTCCAGGACAACATATCCCTGACATGTTTGCAAAGTTAAACAAGGAAAAGCATGGGACAAGCAACTCCGAGGAAGAAAGTGGGAAGAAAAGTGATCAGGCTTATGACTTACAGCTTGATGCTGAGGAAAGGAGCTCTCTAGTTGAGCAGGACATGAAGTTTAGAATGTCAAATTTAAGGTAAGAAATTGCTTAATAAAATGCAAACATCAGTTTCTGACAGAAGACATCTTATATGTGATTAGCATGGGTGGTGCAGATTAATACACACTCTTTTCGGGTGACTGTGCAACGACCCAGGATCCATTCCTGCACTCCGTGTCGTATGTGAGTAGAGTAGTTTGTTGCAGGCGCGGATCCAGGGGAGGTGAAATGGGTGAATTTTCACCCCCTTTTTCTGAGCCCCCTTCTTTTTTTTTTCTTATCCCTCAAATATTTGAAATATTGAGGCTTTGATTCTTACAATCTATTACATTATTACAAACATTCACCCCCCATTTTAAAATCCTGGCTTCTTTTCTTATCCCTCAAATATTGAAATGTTGAGGCTTTGATTCTTAGAATTTATTACATTATTACAAAAATTCACCCCCCATTTCAAAATCCTGGATCCGCGCCTGTGTTGGCCCATTTTTCAGGGGTTTTGATCCAGGTTCTCTGGTTCTCCTCCCCTCCACAAAAATCAACTTCTGAATTCCATATTATAACTTGGTTACTTTGTAATTGGGTCTCATGCCTGCTACTGTTGACCATCCACCTTAAGAGTGTGGTAAAGTTAATAGATTATATGCTGGAGTGTTTTTATACTACTCATCTAATTCATTCTTTCTTATTTTTAGCTCGTTTTATTTTCCAGGGAAGAAGAAAAGATTCTTCAAGAGCTTGAACATGAACTGCTTCTGAGTTACTCTAATTCAGGTGTTGCATACCTTGACAAACGGAAAGAACTGCAAGAACTGACCCATGAAGAGAGCAAGGCTCTTGCTAATGACAACTATGATCTAGCAGAAGAGCTGAGTGGGAAAATTGAGAAGCTCAAAGAATGCCTTGAAAAAGCAAAGTATAAGCTTCCTGCAGTTGATGCCAAGGTATCTTTCCCTTTCTTCCACCTTTTTTCTTAGCTTTCTGTTTCCTTGCACCCCTTCATTTCTCTTACCCTTTCTTCCTTTCTCCTTTCTCTATCTTTTTCAACCTTTTTTTCATTCTTCCTTTCTCCCTTCCCTCCCTACTTTCCTCTCTATCGCTGCCTTACTGTCTTTTTTCCCCTTTTTCTTGGTATCGTTTGATTGCGCAGGTACAGCAGGCCCTCCAACTCAGATCGGAACTATCCCTCGCGAGGTTATCAGTCCTGCGCGATGCACAAGTTAGTTTAGAACAAGTCCGAGAAGAACAAGCTTCATCACTTGACGCCTTCAACGAAGAAAACAGCGCCAAAATCTCGAAAGAAAAGCAGACTTTGAATACAGAAAGACAGAGACTTGACCGCGCACGCGCACACCTTCAACTTGACATGGAACACTTGGACAAAGAACAACTGATACTAGAAGAGGAAATACAACAAAGAACAGAAGAATTTGTACTAAAAAAGGAATGTCTTACAGAAGAACGAGAACAAATAAGGGTAAGGACTTCCGTTATTTGTCATGTTTTGAGCTTCCTCGACCACAGGCAGCCCAACTGCAAAGTCTCAGTTTATAGTTCTTCGTTTTTACCAAGTTATTCCTTTAGCACCGTAAAGTGCATCATTCAGCTTTGTACAAACAAAAACATCTTTGTTCACAGGATGAAATTGCAGAAGTCCAAAGAAAGCTAGAGCAGCTCCGTGCTAGTGAATCACAGTGCAGCAAAAACATTGAAGCAGAGGAACTCAAAATCAAGGAAATCATTGAGGAATTCTCACCACAAAAGGAACCACTCAACAAACAGCGAAAAGAACTTGAGCATCAACGGAATGTGTTGGACACTGAACAGGTAGGTTAGGAAACACAGTGTTGGTGTTCGTGGCATGTATGTAGCATTTGAATAATATAAAATTGTAACCGCTGTGTGCCCCGTTTACTATAAGACGTGTATAAATGTTACAGGAATCGTTGAATCTAGCCCAAGAAAGTTTGAACAAGTTAGTGGAGTCGTGGAATACTAGAAAAGAAAGGTAAGTGATATTGAAACAGAAAGCAGGTTGTGCTTCTCCTTTCTAACCTCTTATTTCGCTCAGTATCTTTTCTCAGTACCTTTACTGAGACTAAAACTATAATTATGAAATATTGTTTCATTGAATACCATGTTTACCCATGTACAAAACATTGCTACGCGCGCCATAAATCTTGCGTCCGAGAAGCACAAAATGCAAAACGTTCATTTTATATCTCCAACTTGGGTGATGTACCTACAGTTTCGCCACCTTTGGGAAGAATTAACGAACCGGTTTCTGGTGTTTGCTCATTAAACAAGGCCTCATATTTGAAAATATTTCCTTAGCACGATAATAACATTGGTTTGTTGTGTTGTTAGGTCAACAGATTTCCTGAATAACTTACAAGCAACCATTAGCAGTAACGTATCGACTATTGGCGTTCTTGAGAAACAGCGTGGAGAAATTGAGGAGTTTCTTTGCTTGAAACATCTGTCTTTCGCTCAAGATGCTACATTAGACAAGTGAGGTTTTTGGAAAATACCTTGGTTATTCCTTGCATCCCTCTCTTTCTCCCTCCCTCCCTCTCTTTTTTCTTTCTTCACTCCCTCTCATTTTCTTTTTCCATAATTCTTTCATCTTCCCTCTTGCTCCTTTCTTCCAACCTTCTTTATGAATCAGATTATTTTTCCTGTTTCATGTGCCATCTGTCTGTTCATTCTTTTCTCCATCCTTTCCTGACGTTTCTTTCTTTCTTTCCTTTCTTCCAACTTTCTTTATGAATGAGAGTCTCTTTCCTGTTTCATGTTTTCTGTCTGTTAATTCTTTTCTTCCTACCCTTCCTGACTTTCCTTCTTCGTAAGAAGTATAAAGTTCACCCTCAACATGGCTCTCTATCTTATCAGGCTTCGATTGTCAGTGAAACAAACGAATCAACAAATCAAATCCTTGACGAGCAAGATAACCTTATCGGAAAGAAACATAGCAAGTCTTAGAAAGAGAGTGGCTGAAATCGAGGATCAAATCTCTGAAAGGAATGAAGCCAAGGATATTGCAAAGAACGGTAACGATAAGTACTTCCACTGGAAAAATCGTGTCGTCTCCAGATCACGGTTCCAAATTTCGACTTCAAGAAATTTCTATGATACTTCCAACAAATTCCCATGATACTTCCAACAAATTTCCTTGATATTTCCAACCTTTTGGACACTTCCTAGTCTCCTTCGCAGCCGTCCTTAGTGTCAGTCTGAAATCCCTCCTTTCAAACCGACACTAAGAACGGCTGGGAAGGAGATTAGGAAATGTCCAAAAGGTTGGAAGTATCATAGAAATTTGTTGGAAGTCGCAATGATTTCTTTGATCTGGAGAGGACACGACTTAGCCTCGGTCGTGAGATAGAAAACAGAAATTAGGATGATAAAAATAAGTAACACCTTGATTCGAGGCTAAACCCGCATCACGTGACACATCATCTTCATGATCATAGTTCATTTAGATCATCATCGAGTTATCATCATCCTTTTTGCTTATCCTTCCTCATCTAACCATCATCAGGCACTGAATGACCATGTACAGTGACTGCAAGTGGCTGGGGCTTGGAGTTCCGGCCACTTTTTCCCATTGCTCACCACTGCTGTTGGGTATCCCTCCTCTCTCTCATGCAGATATTTCAGGTCGATAACAAATCTTCTAAGTCTTTCTGGCGCTTTTGCACTAATTGGGCACACACACACTTTTCCTTGACACACACCACCACTACATCAGATATTCTATACACACCAGGCGCGGATCCAGGGGAGGTGAAATGGGTGAATTTTCACCCCCCTTTTTCTGAGCCCCCTTCTTTCCTTTTTTTTCTTATACCTCAAATATTGAAATAATTACAAAAATTCACCCCCCATTTCAAAATCCTGGATCGGCGCCTGCACACGTGATGCACAGCTTACATTGTGATTTTTACGGAGGGAGGAAAACCGGAGTAATCTATTCACATATAGCGTCCGCAGGGCTCTATCCCGCCACCCGAACCTTGATCCATAGCGGTGATAGACGACACGTTTGCCGCAAACGCGCCCGATTATTGCTGTATAAATAAGGTCTATTCAAGAGGTAACTTTCTCTGTTGGTGTATTTCATTTCCCAATGTTTCTTCAGAGAGGAATTTCAAGGAAGCAAAGAGGCTGAAAGAGGAGAGCGAAACGTTGAAAGCTGAAGGAATCGAAAGTCAAGAAAAACTCGAGCGCCTCCTTGAGGAGCTGAATCAAGATACAGTCTTGTTACAAACCAAAGAAAAGGGATTCGAGAAGATAAAAGAGGAACTGGAAGAGATTGAATACCAATCAGGTAGGAAGGCATCCTCGGGAACCCAGGGGTAAAATTCTGTCGCTCGTTCCTCACCACCAGAAGAAATAATAGGAGTAGCATGTGTGCAGCCGAACGAAAACCCCGGTTATAACAGGCTAAGTAGGAGGGAGAGGGAAAAAATATTTTCACATTCAAGATACAAGAACGCAAAAGAGGATCATTCAGAGGCTGTAGGATGAACCAGAATCATGTTCAATTTCGATACGGGACTTGTCAGAAATTAGCAGGGGAGGCTGGGTGGAATTTTGAAGTGAAGTGAAAATAATTGAACTATCCTCCCAAAGTAAAGGATCAAAATATCTTGACCCTACGCTGTCACTGTGTCTAATTTTTCATGACCCTCCTTTTTGGTGGTCTATTCTTAGTGACCCGCCCTTTTTACGGTCTTAAAAAGTGATGAGTCTCCCCCTGTGTCTAGCCCCTCCCCCTGCTAATTTCCGGCAAGTCCCTAATATTGGTTTAAATGTTCTAAACAGATTTGAAGTTAGTGAATTCAGCGACGAAGGTGGTTAAAGGATTACAAGGACAAGTAACCAGGTAAATGTCCACACGCAGCCTGCTCGAAACGTATTTAGTTCCCCTTCCACACGAATACGCTAAAACCAGTCTGAAAATAACCGTTCTGGGAACTGAAGACTGCTTATGAGGAGGAAAGACCACGACGGAGGATACGGCGAGTGAACGTCATACTGATTTTGATGTAACACTGCACAGTTGTTTCTCGCAATGCTTCATAATATAGTTTCTAAAGTTGCCGAGGTTAGGTGTTATAGAAAATGCCTCAAAATTACGAGACAAGTTGCTGGAGAGGTGATACACTACGCAATGGCGTTGCATGTTGCTGCAATCCGTTAAAAAAGTAGACTTGAGTTAAATCGAAGAGAAAATTGCAAAGTGTAAAAGGAAAGCCCAGTGCTTTGACAGTGCTGGTGTCGTATTCCAGTATTCCATTCAATACGCAGTGCCATCATGTGCTGCGAGTGGCTCAAACCCGGGCAATAAGTGTGATTGGACGAGCAGTGGCGTCGTGCGCTGGGACTGGTTTTATGGTTGTGCGAGGTTATTAACCGAGCACGAGGTCTGTACAAAGCCCCAAACATGCATGGTGGTTGGGTTAGTTGTACATCTCACTAGTACGTTTGTATTTAGATACAAAGACAATGAGCTCCTTCACACGATATTAGCTGCTGAGATATCGACTTGTCAGGTGAGGAAGTAAGGTCAGCGTACCCTATTGATGGTTTTCAACCATTCCCAAGAGAGTGAGTACAACAAAAAGGTCCACCAGTCACGGTGGTGGTTTTCTTTTGTCGAGTCCACCAGCATTGGCTGCCTGTCTTTTGTTGAACTGTCTCTCCTGGGAATGGTTGAAAACCAAGGATGGTAAGGGCTGGAAACAAATAATGAAGCGAATGGCCACCTGTGAAGTTACCACAATATATACAAACGAAATCCCACTTTCTTGATAGACGGTGTGCATTAATTGTATTTCTATGACATCCATTCATTCAAGATGATTTTGAGAAGTATTAAGTATATCCACCGTGGTGGACTTCATAGCTGCTACCTTGGTCCATTACTACAAGACTTGTTTTTTGGTTCTCTTGTTTTGTCATCCACACAAATGTAGTTTAAATGTCTCAATGTTTGTTTGATTGTTGTTGTTGTTTTTTCCCTTATGCTTTCCGTCTGGCGGATCATGTAAATAAATAAAATATAAATTAAAAAACACACAAAATTCTCTTGAGAATATAATATTTAAAACCAGATAAATATAAAGAAAGGATTGTTTTCCACACAGACGTTAATCAAGGAGCTGTGCTCCAAGCACAATATATCTGCACCGATAATGGAAGAGCCACAGCCACAAGATGACGCTTCAGATACTGATGGAACAGAAGATATTAACGAACATGTTGATGCATCATCCTGCGGGGATCCCAATGTACCAGCACAGGAGGTTTGTACTTACACATCCCTGATTTCGACTTTAGGAGGGCATTGCATTTGTCAGAACAAAATGTTCTCAATCTCGAGCATCAGTAATACTCAAGATATTATTTGGGAAGGGGGTAGTGCAACCACCTTTATTCCCCCAAGATACACCCCTGATGCGTGCTGTACCGCAACCTGCGGAGATGCCCTTTTTAGAAGTAGCATATACTTATTCCAAAAAACGTTGTCGGGGAGGTTACACGACCGAAATGAACTGTGGGTACATTTGGTATGCAAAATTTCACTAGTTGCGCTGCCCATGCTTATGCTTGCGTCGCTAGTGAGAACCAGGCTTTACAGTTGTTGTATCCATTTTCGAGCAAGGACAACGCAACTAATGAAATTTTGCATACCAAATGGTATCCACAGTTTATTTCGGTCGCGCAACCTCCGTTCTCCCCGACGTTTTTTTTTTGAAATAGGTGCACGTAGGCATGACAGATTTGGAAGTCGTTATGCCTCTTCTGTGTTATGATTTATTCAAGCTTTCGAGTCGATGACTCTTCTCAGAGACCTGAGAATAAGAACTCAGGCTGGTCATTTTACTGCGCGCACGAATACGGTTGGTACAGAGGTTTTATAACCGTTTGCGCGTGCTCTTATGGTTATGTTTATCGTCTTACGAGCTTATCACAGACATCTCACTCCTTGAAGATGGTGCAATAACATTTATCAAACATTTGTTACCTGAAAGTTTGTCGAGAAATTGAATGACTTCCGTAACGCAATCCACCGTGACTTCCCCATAATCAAGGACTGAGAGAACAAAAGGCTGAAACCAGCCAATGGCTGTGCTAATAGAACCGCGCTGAATGTCGCTCGAAGAGCCATCCTTAAAAATAATGTAAGAACAGAAACGCATAAGAGGTTTGAAACGTGTAACGTCGGAGCCATGCTTCTGAATATTCAAATGAGCATATTAGGAGCTTTGATACCATATTTGGACGTAAAGCTGGATTCAAGATGGCCGCTCCAACCTTTTATCTAAGTTTTTATTATGGATTTTAGGAGAGATTTTTTGAATTTCTTAATGTATCTTTTAAAATATCCGTATTTAAATTTAGTTTTGAGAGATTCTAAAGCAAGAAAATGTTATTAACTGAAAAAATAATAATAACGGACTAAAATTGAATATTTCGGCGTAGCACGACACCAAAGAAATGTATGGTTGTTGCAGGTTTCAACCCCGTAATGAGTTTCTGGTAAAAAGTAGTTTCGATATTTTACAAGCACTTGCTTATTTTCTCTCGAAATCCGTGTTTCTCTCATCTGTTGCTTCTTGAGGAAGAAGATGTCCTATGCTATCATTTCAGGTGTGAAGCTCATACTAGCTTTACTGCTAGTTCTCATCCGCGCAACAATTTATATCATATCGTTGCTCGTATTACCCCAGTCTCTGTTCTCAACCTCTAAACCACTGCCTACCATTCTAACTTCCCATTCTTCCATGCATTTGGTTCGAGAATGATAAACGCACTTATCATATGGATAATACTGTTTTACCGGAAACTAAAACACTCGTATTTTCCATATTTTCACTAGTGAAGAGATGAAAAAGTTGTGTACCAAATGTCCTGGATGTACGCGCGCGTCCTGAAACATTTTCCCGCCAGTTTGTTGTCGCTTGTCGCTTATGTTTCTATTTTAGCTTGCCTCAGTTTGTCCATATTATAAAAAGAACATTACACGTTGGCTTGAAGATATAAATTTTATTTTCTCGTTGCGCTTTCTCGTAAAATATTTTTTTCACCACTCGAAAATAAAATTCATTTCTTCGCGCCACCGTGTAATATCCTCTATATATGTCCAAAAGCACTGACTTACTTGGGAGCTTCCGTGTTCAACTTGCTCATCTGCCTGACAACCCTGATTATACCTATCGAGCTCTTCACAGTAGACAATGTGTGATGTGATCATGTTGAACACTTGTAAAGGCTGTCGTGTAACCATGGGCCAGATTCGTGGTCCACATCTCTCGAGGATGATCACGAGGCAGCTGAAGGCTGACCAGAATAGGGACTTCCATCCTAGCCGTTGTCAGATGATGAAAAATGTAAACATTACCAGAAGTACATAACTAGAAGTGTCCATCTGGGTAATACTGTATCTCTATGACACATCAGGCGTACGAGTGAGCTATTTTGCGCCATCAGCCAACATGCGCGCGCGAATTTCAAACACGGCCTCTGATTGGACAAATTTCAAATCCATCCTCGCGCTCAACAAAAAATGCGCG